>JAPYYW010000697.1:0-59485 GCA_030522545.1 Cremastinae sp. A BG-2022a
GATTGCGCCCCGTACAAGTAATATTTTTGTTATCTGCAAGAAATTTTGCCATCAAATATTTTGTTTTAAAAAAGACATGAAACTCATAATCAATTTATAGAGCGCATTATACAAAATTGTATGAAGTATACGCTTAGAAGAATTGTAAAACATCAATTCAAACATTTTGAAACGGAAAAAGCGGCCGCGTTGCTGCTCGTAAAATATAAAATGTATATTTCAAACAGTATCAAAATAAAATATGTTTAGTTCTATGATAATGAGTATGGTTGTCACTTTTGTATAGTGAGATCTACCATACTTTTCTCTCAGTGCCTAGTGCACTTGGTCTTCTCGTCTCGGAGACGACATGCATGGGGGGCGAAGTGTGCACGTGCAGCGATCCCTTTTCGTGACGTGTTTCACGAGAAACTCGCGGATTCTCATCGACGCACACGCACTTATGAATATGCATCAGCAAACTGAATAAAACGCGAAATCGAAGTGGAAAATCAGAACGAAATAAATTATCGTACGTTTTTTTTCCATTACGTATGCACAAGCTGGCAAATAGACTGAAAAATTATACATAACGTTTATTGTTACCACGCGTAATGGGGTAACAGTTCAAGCAATTTTCCTAAATTCCACTATTTAGGCAATAACAATTTTTCAAAAGGTAAAATAGTAAATAATTTTCACTGAGAAAAAATATAAATTTATTCCCATAGCCCACTATAGCCCACGTCAATTTTTCAAAAAGTAGGAAAAACGAACGCTCGAACTACAAATTTACTACTATATATAGAAGACAATCAGCGAAATTTCTAGTAATCGTATTCTAGATATCGAAATTTTACTACATGACACATAAAAGTGAAAATTCTAACGTTTCTACGTAAATACCTGTAGTCGATACACAAATGCTCGAAATTCACACGTAAGAAACATTCCAAAGGTTAATACACGAGCGATGCTTCTGCTATACAATAAAAGTATAGATAAATATTAAATACATACGATGTTAGGTGAACATTAGAAGAGATATCGTTCCTTCAACTTTTCAAACATCAGAATCCTATATTCGTTTTTTATTCACAAGGAAAAAATCATTAGAATTGCTATTAAAAATTATCAGAATTTTCAATCTCTCTTACCACGTTGTGATAAAAATAGTAATAACTTTTCGGATAAAATTATCCTTGTGTATAAGAGAAAAAAAGATAGTTAAGTGAGAGAGAGAGAGAGAGAAAGAGAGATTATTTACTCGTCTTCCACTACTTCTCTCGTCTCTGAGTCATTGCCGCGTGTTTTCTACAAGTTTTTCGCTCCCGCGACGATGAAACGGGAAGGCTATAAAAACGTATAGAGTATGTATAGAAAACGCTCGGTGAATACTAATTCACGGAGCTTTCCCATTGGCTCTGTCTTTTCATCCGGTCGCGTAGGTTTCAGGTTCACCGTAATAATTAATCATTGAATCGATCACGAACAAGTGGAGTTCCGGCGAAAGCGCGCCTCTCTTGTTCCAGCTCGAAACACGTTAATGTTTATTTACCCCTGGTATACCGCGTGTGCTTCATCGTCCTCCGCGTGTGTCTTACGTACACTCGCTCTCGCTCTCCAGGAGCAACGTTCTCGCCAAGATTAATATACTTTGCTATAATTTTCTTGTTTTCCTGATGTGTAAAAGCCACTCTTCTCCCTCTGCGCTGACCCCTCGAATTGATTAAACAACTCCCGAAGCAGCTCTGAATACGCTTATCAGCCACGAGCTCTTCCGAGCAAATTTATGCGCTATTTGCCATCGGCTAACTAAACGAGAATTATTTACCGACTTCGACGCGTACCTATGTGCTTCCTCAAAAGTTAACATCTTCAGCCTCCCCCACTACTGCATATTTTCATCACATTTAATAATTTATCAAAGTTGCGTGCTCTCCAGCACTTTCTATAGCTTTTTAAAAAATTCAAACTTTTTTCATAATATCGATATACGTTTACTTTCGAAAAATAGTTATTTAATAATTATTTTATTTGCTGATGTACTAAAGATTCATCGGGATATTAATACATTTTTAAACTACAGCAGATTGAGAATAACGAAATGAAGTTGTTCTGAGACACACTTTTATACATCGATAACTTTTATATTAATATGTTGTAAAATATATTAATACATTTTTAGATTGAGAATAATTATAAAATATACTAGTTTTAGCATCTGTGAGTAATATCGAAACTTTTTTTAATTCTAATGTTATAAAGTATAAGCTAGTGCGCATATAGAACAGAAAATATGAAAGGATGAATTTCTCATCATTATCGAACGATGATATCTAGTTATAATTAATTTTTAACAGTTAGACAATAATGCAGTTTTATTAGTTTATCAATAAAGTATTTTACAATACGTAAATTTTATGTATGCGTCTATCGCTAGAATATTTTTAGAAGCTCGTTATTGAAATGTATCATCGATAAAGATAATTTCATTTAAGCTTCAGCATTTTTTTCTAGCCTGAAATAATGATGAAACATGCATATTCGAGCATGCTCGAGTGAAGTAAAAAATTGAAGTTATACATTTAAAAAAATATTTAAATTTTCATCTTCTTATAATTCACTCACTTTTTTAGAAATATACAATATACTTCAAAGTTAATATTTTTTTGGAGTAAAACATCAATAAAGATGGTTATGATGATAGTTCATTATCGAGAGTAAACAGCGCATAATACCGTGTCGTTTCGACCTTTTTTTTCTCGTTCCCCCTTTTTTGTAAAACACGCTGTCGGTTGTCTCGGCTCATTGACGGTAACGAGATCGCGCTCGGGACCGATGAGCGGGACAAAAAATCGTCTCGTCTAAACGCCAAGGCGTCAACAAGCCGCGCAAAGACGTGTCTGTCCGTCCAACTGTACACTCCGAGAGGATGCTTCGGGGACTGCTCAGCGTGTGCTTCGATTCGTAATTTCCAATCGATCTCGTCAATTAGAAACAAAGTAATCAACGAATGAGTATACTGTAAATTCCCATAATTTTCAATACACAAAAAAATGGCGAATGTAGCGTTAAAGATTATTTTTATTGATTTGCTGCTTCTTCGTTTGTTACGTCAGCAAGCCAGAATATGATTCAGAGTCGAAAAGAGAGAGAGAGAGAAATCGAAGGAAAAATCTTCTGGCTGGTCTTGATGGTTTTCTGCTACGTCGACGTCGTCGACGTGCCTGCTGAGCACTTCGCGGAAAAGATCGAACGAGAAGTACGTGAGGACGCTGACAAAGTTATGGCGGAGGTGTACACAGTTGGTGAGAGGGGTGGAAGCGTATTGGTAGGCACACACGATAAAGTTAAATGTGTACGAAGCACATAGAATAAGCAGCGAGTACCCGCGAAGGCACCGACAGTTCGGAAAACGTGCAGGCACGAGGTCTACCCCATTCTCCACAATGCCGATCCTATATACCGAGGCTGAGAAGCAAACCGATCGAAAAAACAATATCCACTAAGATTCATGTACCCATCTCACCGTTTAACCGTTCTTACCCAAACTCTCTCTTCTCACGAAAATCTTGCCCCCAATATCTCTCATATATACTCCATTTTCAATCGCGACATTCATTTAAATAACGAACAACACGGTGTCTCACTTATTTTATATTTATAAAGATTTTTTTAAGCCAATCTGCTAGAATACATTCTAATTCAAACATCAAAATGACTATTATTAGTAAAATAATAAAAGAGTTTTATTCAAGAAAAAATACTCGTTCACGTGTGGATGTTATCGGTAAAAAAAACAGTTTTGCACTTTATATAGAATTTTTATTGACATTTTATCATTTGTACCTGTGATAGTATTTGGCCAAATAATATTAGTTTATTTTATTCATGATTATTCACTTCTATAGATATTCGCCTATTTTAATGGATATCGACTCACTTATTTTATCTGTTAATATTTTATACGAGTAGAAATATGGGACATTCACACTCAAAACACTTGTTATTCCCAAAACCTTATTTTTCATTATATTTTTCAATACCAAAATGACTCACACGTGCTAAAGTCGAAAATCAACTGATCTGCGAAGTTGAAATGAACCAAATAATTAAGAGGAATACAGAACACGTGTACGTCTCCACTGATAATGAAAGCTAATAACTCGTTCACGCGTAAACTTTTGTCAAAACGAAAATTTCCATATTTTTTACATATAATGTTATGTGTCGAATTTTTTAAATATGTGTATTATAATTATTTACTTATTTCTATCTTAATCATTTTGGCCAAATATTCTCACACGCATTTACGAAATATTACAACGTACTCTTGAATGTGTGACAAACTTTTAATAATTTATTTATTGATATATTAAATATTGAGATCAGTCACGATCGAAATATTAAGTAAATTACAGGGATGGCCAGAACTCGATACGATGCTAATTTCATCAATGAGGCAATAAAGATTATCTGTTGAAAAATTTACATTTCTCAGAAAAATATCGAGCTCTGCCCATCCCTGGTAAATTATATAAATAAGCCGAATTATTCTATAATATATTTTTTTTCATTATCCAGACATATATATATATGTATTTCATTATATCGACACATTGTGGTTTTTCTAGAAACCTGAAAGAGATTCTGTCAACCAGATATAAATCCTTTTTGAGTGGTTTACACAAAAGTAGGCTAATTTTTTTTATAAATCAGGGTCACATTTCGTACTTTCGTGCTTGATTCTTCGCTTCTTTTTTTGTCCACTCCTCGTTATGTTTTGGATTTTTTTACTGCCGTATATATTTTTCTGTTTTCTATTTTTGTCGAGGTCACGAACATGACTTGAAATAAAATTAGAGTATCGCGTAACATTGGTAAATATTATCGGTTGATTCGAATTGCAGTATAATTCTGGATGAAGAGATGGAGACCACGAAACAATTCCGATCTGAATGCGATTAATAACAGCGGCAGCACCCTTTTCGCGAAAGCAGTTTAAATCTCGATGTAAATACGTAGCACAAATTTCATTACTTCGAAGACGTCTGTTGATAAAAAATTGAGCCAACATTTTATCGCATTCACTTTTTGATATAATTTTCAATTTCGCTTGTCGAAGATTATGGATGTCCTGAACATGCTCCCGACCGCGTGCGGCCCAGCCAGTAATGTTGATCATAGCACCATCGTCAATTTTAATCGATTTGAATAATTTAGAATTCTTTTTAGTATTATATATTGGAATCGTCTTTTCAGTTGAAGTTAGATCAAATGGTTCTTTAACGCGCACCAACGCAATATCATTAAAGGGCACATTCATTATGGTTGCTTTATCAAGCACCTGTGTATAGTTTTTAAAACAAACGACATCAGACACTTCATGCATGGTGCCAGCATACAAATGCCTGCTACCGGACCTAATATGGAAATGTCTTTCTATTCTTTTAGCATGTTTGTCACAAATGAGTGAAGCTGCTGTAAGAACCCAATGCGGTGAGATGATGGATCCACCGCCGAGGTGAAGGTACATTTCAGCCGTTTTTGACCAATCTTTCAGGCTTACTTGCCAAGGGGCTTGTTTCATTGATATGCCATGTACTATGTTTGCACGTTTCGTAACTTTCTTTTTCTTCACCGGTACCCTTCCATCGGCTAAAAAATAATTTAATTTTTTCAAATACACAATCCAATGAACAAGAGCGATACGTCAAAAAGTAAAATTGATATTTGATATATTTGATTTTAAATAGAATTAAAATCTTACTCACCGAAAATTAATATACAAATGAACACAATGGCTGATATCTTGAACATTTTTCTCCTTTATTCCAAACGGTCGTGGAAGCAGATAAATGTGTACTGACGCTACTAGAAACTTGGTTTGAGTTTATATACTGGAGTTCTCTTTGTGTGATATCGACGGACTGCGTGTTTTTCATTTTCAGTTTAAACAAAAATTTCTCTGTTCTGACAATTTGTCACGTTCATGATACCACAAGGTAAAACTCTCTTCAAAAACGTCGCTCTCACGATATATATAGGAAAATTTTTAATATCCACGTGCATTTTGAATGTATTTGAAAATTTGCTTTTAATGTATTTTTAATGTATTTTTCTTCTTTTAAAAATACGTTTTTAATACGTTTATAATAGTTTTTAAGATAAGAAGAAACAATAGGAAGAAGGAAAATACGTTTAATTTGTTTAGTTAATTTACGTTCTAACTATATATGCATATAGTTTTCTTCTATCGTTTATTATTAGAATATTTACAGTAGCGTCCTATCAAATGTCGCATTTTCATTCTCTTCGTTATATTTTTTTTCAACAATTCGATTTTTGCTTCTTTTGTGCTTCTCACAAAGAATGTTAACAACAAAGAATGTATATAACTGATATGAAAAAACCTCTCATAAAAATGAAAATAAAAAAAACTGATATTAAACAATAGTTAAGTGCAAATAATATTCTGAAAACGAGAATTCCTTTACGTTTATGGAAATTACAATAAGCGATGAATGAATAAACATTCATTATCTTGGAGATATATTTTGAGCGCGTGGCAATCTTTATCTCTGATTTCTTAAGGTGGTTGTCCCGTAAAATCGTCTTCCTCAGATTTTGATAAAAATTTACATGGACGTTCTTTGACGAGGTGTGCACGTGTGTACCAAAATTTATAACGTTTTCATATTTATTACCACACATCGCATTTTTCGATATTTCACCATGTGAGAGCACGTGTTAAATATTGCGATTTTTAACAAAAAAATATCTCAACTTTGGCACGGCGAAGCCTCATCAAATTTGGCATGGATCTTTATACAACATTAAAGATTTTTTTTGTTTTTTTAAACAGATTTGACAAAATTAATTTTTGACATTTCGTGAATTATATATCTATAGCACATTTGACCTTAAACGATTTTGTATTTCGAGTATGATATTCACGAATCAATTTGTAACAACTTTTCTTAATGAACTTAGACGCCCAAATCACTTGGTACATGAGAAAAAAATAAGCTGGAATTTTTTTATTTAACTGTCACGACATAACCACCTTAAGTTTCCAATATGTGAATATTGTTGATCGATTTTTTTATTTTTTACGGTTTCTTAAAGAATTATGTCACCAATTGCTTTGGTAATTTATAAATAAAACCATTAATCGATTGTATACCTCATCGATAAAAACGTGAAATTTTCGGTTTTAGATAAGCCACCCATAGTTATCGTTCAACGTACACGAAAAAAAATGTACGTCCCAAATAGACAGACTTTTTTGTTTGAGAATCGACTGATGTAAATTGTCAGCACACATTCCAAATTGCTTTTACTGCTCGTTTATTTTTAACCATCTTTTTTATTCCTCTTTCTTTTCCTATTTTTCCTCTTACTTATTATTTTTCTGGAAATATATAATATATTTTCTTCATTTCCTTGATAGTGTGCATAATTATATGGTGCAAATTATTGCAAATTTTTACTTAACGCGTCAATTTATCATATAGTCGAGGAATGCAATATTGTGTGTTGGAAATTTAATTAATGTCTGCAATTGATAACACTATAATTATAGTTCCAGACAATAATATCTTGTATATTATTGTCAATTTAAGCATATATATTTAGAGTGCAATTTTATACATATTTATTATAACTCTAGTAGATTGATCAAATTGGTATATACATATAATCCATTTTTAATGTATACTGGAAAAAGTTCTCTGATCAGAAGACTCTCCGTTGGGGATAACCAGATACGAGATCGAACCATTTGGACTCATTTATTTTCACTTATTTTTTCTTGAATAATTTAACTGTAAGGAACATTTTCGGCCGATTAACATACGACTTAATAGGCCGGTTTGATTAATATTTATCGAATATCGTCGAAGCTGTCATATTCTCTTTCTCTTCGCCCTCTTCGCCATCAATATGTAATCTCGAATCGCTGTGAGGTATAGAAACAAAGAGAAAAACGAATTCACAAAAAACGAGCGGCAGGAAAAAAATTGATGCGAAAGAAATTCGTGCCGAGGTCACGCGATACGAATAACTGACAATCGTCGATTTGAATCGTAAAAACATTCGTGCCTCGAAAAAATTTTGCTGAGTATAAATGTTTTGGGAGTTGCGCGATAAGTGTTTTTCGTTATACTTTCTTTCTTCGTTCGATCGTCCATAGACCGATAAATATTTCTCGTTCGGCGTACGCAGCTCCGGGTTGCAGCGTAAATATCTCGGAATTCGCAACAAGGCCGATGAGCTGCAGGGAAGAGTACAAGGACGTCAATCCGAGAGGGAAACCCACGGAGAGAATAACCCGAGTCTCTTCGGATTCGTTGCTCGGTTCCTGCGGATCGTTTCTCTACGTTTTTTCGTTCCCAGAGCTTCTCTCCTCCCTTCCCTGCAGACTCACGAGTTTCAACGCCGAGTTTTACTTGCATAAAACGAGGCACAAAAATTCTCTTTCTCCCTTCTACCTCCCTTTCTCTCCTTCTCTGACACATTCCACGTGTATTAAATACCTTTTACGCGCACAAACCCCGTCTTTTCGCGCACGAATTCCTCGCGTGGGCATTTTCGAATGAAAATAATTATCGATCAATTGGACATTAAAATAAATAAATAGTACAGATTATTTTAAGTATAAAAAAAATAATAAAAATAACGATGAGAATAATTTAACAATGAAAATGATATTGTGATATTAGACACATTTTTATGTCAACCGTACAGTGACAAGGATGCTAAAAGGACTATTATTCATTTTTTCTTCAGAAATATGTATTTTGAGAATCCAATGTATAATCGAGGACTATAAATATACTTAGTTCTATAATGGCATAGTTGTCATTTTATAGCTGAAAATACTGCCATGATTTCTCTCAATTTTTTCAGTCGTCAATATTGAAAACGTCACTATTAATGTAGGATTAAAAGTATACATATAGAAAAACATAAAACCTTCGTTATAGAGGAAAGAAAAAACGTGTTATGCGCCTAAAATGAAATAAATTATGACTGTGAAGGTATAGATTAGAATTTTTAGTATATTTATCTAATTAATGCACTCTCCTCCACGTAGATTAGAATTTTAAGTAAATATTTTTAATTAATACACTTTTCCTGACGCCAACGCAAGACCACCGAATTTACACGACGAAAAAAAGATTTCTACTTTTTTCTTAATGAGCAGAAAGTTCCTTATTAAAAAAAACATGGTGATAAACGCATTCGGATTATTCATGACTATGCATACGTTAAAAGAAAAGTTATATTTCTCTTCACAGTTGCCTAAAAATTCCAGTTATTAGGAAGAAAAAAAAACATTTGGCTCGTGTCAAGATCTTTTCAATAATCTCGATGGAATTTTCAATACGATAACATCCATTATCCGAAATCCATGACTTTTTTAATAGAAATTTTGTAGTTGATAAATTTATTATCCTACAACTGTCTAACAAACTCTTTCGCGGCATCGGTGCCGATGAATTTTTAATTAAAATATATGTCGCGTGACAGTATATGTTTAAAAGTTATTTAGCCATATACATATAATTTAAGTAAAAAGCATCGTTAACATTTTTTAAGACGAAATTTTTTTAAAAATTTGCAGATATAACTCGTAAATATTTATATAGAAAATAATTATGAATTTATTTTTTAACAGATACATATAAGTCTTTAAAAAAGCTGCATCAAAGTGAAATTACGTATGTGAAATATTTAGTTCAATAAAAAAATATTTTATAAGTATACCTTCAATTAATTTTTGGTTGTTTTGATAAGATAACCTGTATAAATGAGAATTAAATTTGATTCAACGAAACTACATTTGTTTGAATGAAATATTTTTATATTTGAAACAAAAAATGCAATTTTCTTGAGCTATATAACCATAAATGCACTTTGCTGTTCGTGATCGCCAATTTAGTTGACTTTCTAACCGAATTCAATTTGTACAATTTAATTTTTTTCCCACTACAATAATTTTGAAAAATTACACCTTTTTGATATGAGCTACTTTTAACAATTTCGAATAATTCATACCTTACATTACTTTCTGTACAGATGATAAAAATTTGTCAAATTTTGCAACAAATTTTAATTTGGTATTCACAAATACACATATCTGATCTCCAAACCTTTGTGAAATTCTGTCTCAGATGATTGTCACTCGACTGCCACAATTATAATAGTGAGCAATTGAGTAGGCTCATAAAATACAATGCTAACCTATAGAATATTCGAGCAAAATATACTGTTGTGTTAATTGTTTCGCTTTTGATAATAATTATTTCAGGCATCAAATGGTCAACTCTGCGTCATTTTTAAATATATTACAGATATTAGATATAATGATCTTTCTGAGAAAGAGTCCAATTTAAAATAATTAAATTGAATGCGGGGTTTCGCGATACACAAGCAGCTTAAAGAGTGAAATGGTTGATAAAAGGGTCGTGAAAATCTGAGAGCCACTGAGGGTGTTCGTAGACTCTCACGGCACCTTTTTTTCTCGTTTTTTTTTTCGAAAGTATCCTTTCGAGAGGGAGATCGAGAGGGAAAAGGAGGAAGAGAACGAAAAAGAAGGAGAAAAAAATGTTACGAGGCTCTGTGGGGCAAAAGCCGAAAAAGAAGTTTGGTATGCGGCTCGCGCAGCGAGTTCACACACGAGTCGCGAGTGTGCCGAGAGAACTCGCGTTCCCGCGTGCTGGAAGCCCTTACGGACCGATGCTCATCGCTTCAACTTCTTTCGGAGGAAAGAAGACGACGAACGAGAGGTGGAAAGAGAGAGAGAGAAAGAGAGGGAAAACAAGGAAGAGAAAAAAATAAGGAGAGAGGAAAAATAATACGAAAAAACGATCGGTGCGTTGCGTTGGTGCCCAAACCGGCATCGCGACATTCTGCCTTCATTTACATACGCCATTATACACCTGTACGAACAAGACTCGTGATTCTTCCATGCTTTTTTCCTCCACTTTTTTTCATTCCGCTTTTTTTCTCCCCGATAAACCGAGCCTCTCATTCATTCTTCCCCCCCCCCGAGAGAAATACGCAGATGAATATTTATCTCATTCCAGTTTATTTCAGGCTCCGAATTTATATGAACCTTTTGAATTTCTAATGAGCCATTGATCACCAATTTGCTCGTGTTTCCGAATCATGCCGTCAGTAGTTGAACATGGCTCGAGATTTTTCATTTGCTACAAAAAAAATTTGATCTTCAGCCACTAAAAATCATGCTAAAACATATGATAATTATTATTTTACGGACCATAAAAATTCAAAGTTAAATTGACATTAATTTTATGAAATCAAGTTCGCGATCCTTTGCGCGATGGCAAATTTGAAATGTTCGACGGAAAAAAGTTGTATGAATCCTATTTAAGTACATATATCGATATAAAAATAAGCACACGTTTAAAGAAATCTTGATAATAGATTTTACTATAAAGTGACAACTACACTGCTTATTTTAAAGACTAAATATATTTTTATGGTATAGGAATTAAATATATTTTAGACCTAGCCAAAGAACTTATTAAAATCTATATATTACTGTTTTTGGGAAGCGATAATACCAAACAGGATCTAAAAATACATTTAGTTCCACGATAATCAGTAAAGTTGTCACTTTATAGTAAAATCTACGATATATTTACCTCAGTGCAATTTTAGGACTTTTTTAGCTTTCTGAATGTATATTGAGAATAGATCTAAAAAGTATATTTACTCCCATGATAATCAGTAAAGTTGACACTTTATAATAAAATCTACGATATATTTATCTCACTTCAATTTTAGGACTTTTTTAGCCATCTCGAAAAATCTATGTATTTTCTCTGGCTGTGCAAATATTGTGTAAGTAAGCAAATTTGTACAAAGTATACAAGACTTTTGCACAGGATTAAAACTTGTACGGAGTCTCCGAGTAGGAGAATAAGATGGCAAAGAGAAAAGGGGATGAATGCTCGAGACAAGAGAGACAGCGAGAGAGTCACATGTACCGGGTCATGTGTACAAACGAATCGTCACGCGTGTACACTCCATGCTCTTGAAACAACGCACGTGCGTACGTGTGGGCGTTTGTCGTATCTCGACGTCACTTTTTTTTCCTTCTTTCCATGATACAGAAATTTTATCTTCTCTTTCATCATATATCTCATTTTTTGCGTATACCCGTTTTTCCCTAAAATATTTTGCTTCCTCTTTTTTTTCCCTGTAAAATCGACTATTTGCCCCTGATTTTTCTTTTTTCCTCATCGTTCTTCATTGTTTTCGATGATGTATTTATTCTCGTGGTTAGCGCAAAATGCGCTGTATTATGAGAGGGAATATAGAGAGCCAGGAGACACCTGTTCCCTGAGTCATTCGACGACGAAACACGCTTTGGTCCCCCGCGGCTTTTTATTTCTTTATACTTCTCCTCCTCGTTCGCGCTCCACTCTCGGAGCATCCTCGAGATCGGGATAAGGAGATTGAGAGAGGGAGAAGAGAGGCTGAAGAGTCTTGACGGCCGTTGGACACAGAAGCGGCGAGAGCCGCAACGGCACTCTGCTCTCTTTTCTCCTCCATCCCCATTTCCCACGATACATCGGCCTTTTAATTCTCCCGTGTATTTACTGCTCTCAGCAATATTCATTCGTATTTGTACAGTCCAATAACACGTGATTGTTCGCGTTAAATATTTTCCCTATTTTTCCATCTTTTCATTATTTATATCCAATTCGGTTTCAATTTTATCTTTAAAGTAGCACAAATTTACTCTATAACTTTAACGCATAACTTTTTCTGTTTTTTTTTATATATAATTTTTTATTTCGCTACAGAATTGACATGCACTCAAAAAATATCAGTTTTGTATCATTTTATATCAATTTAAGTGGTTCAATATTGGTTCTTTTAATATTATAGCACACTCGAAGTAATTGATTATCTTTTTTTAATCAGAACGAATAATGAACGAAAAGAAAACGTAAATATTTTTAATTGTATGTATGTTTACAAATCTATACACAAACCTTCAAAATAAAACTGTTTATCCGAAGAAAATGATTTAAATATATTTCATTTAGTATAGTCAAATATTTTATGAGAATATTTTTATTATTTTAATCTAAATCTTTATATTACACGCGTACTTCAACGAAATTTCATTCAACCAAACTAGATTTATAGTTTAATGAGTTATTTTCACACATGAAATAAATTTTCTTGAGCCAAAGACGTGCCTTTTGCCAACTATTAACGTCAATTTACTTGATTTTGTCCGTTAATTCAACCAAACTTTATTTCTCAATGTAAACATGCACGAGTATAGAATTTGTGATTTTGGAGGCTGGTCGATTATTGCTTGACCCATTCACTTCTCCATTAATTATTCAGGATTCTTTATCCGCGAGCTTGTATAATAAATTCGAGTTTAATTCCCATATTCGACGCTGGAGAAAAATGTGCCGTATGGGAGCGAGTCTGGGACGGGGGAAGTGGGAGAAAAAGGTAGTTATTTATCAAACGAAAAGGTATTGATAAAATCATTGAACGGCGAATGTAACGGGAGCGGGTGTGAGAGTTCGATGAATCGCACGAGTAACGGTTCTCATCCTCGCGCACGTGTAATATACTCGCACGTAAATAATATGAGTTTGTCGGATCGGGGCGCGAGTTACGCGGCGATGGCCCCGAGCCACTCGCATCCTCTCATTTTGTTCTCTTTATTATTCTCCCTTTTTCCGTGACGTCACGATATCATTCATACTGGCGCCCACATTGGCCACGAGCCCGAACGCCTATCGCAAAAAGAAAAAAAAAAGCTTTTATCTCAACGAAGAAATCCCTTTTTTTATTAAAAATTTTTTTAAAAAGTTTACATTTTTAAATATAGACTCTGCTTTACTATATATACCTTTTAAAATCTCAATCGTGTAAGAGCAGAATTTTAGATAAATATCGTAGATACATTGATGAAATGACGGAAATGTTATTATGTCGCTCGAGGGAGTTCTCATCGGAAATCGTCCTGTAGCATTTCGGAGCAAAATCACACCCTCGGCGCGAATGACGTAACCGGGAGAGTCAGCGTCGGGAGAACGAGTCTTTTGGACGGTCGAAACGAAGAAACGGGACGACGAGAGGCTAAATGTGGGATAGAGAGATTACATGGGAACAATGGCGCGTCTAGTCCTCGGCCTGGCATTATTTTCGAAGTTTCTAGTTTTCAGCGTGTGCTCTCGGGTATTATTTGTGTGTTTTCGCGTAGGCGTCGCTCTGCGCGGAGGTATTGTATATATAGGGGGGAAAAAGGATTGTGCAAACCTGTCTCCAACACTTTGTCTCTTCTTCCACGTGCTATTCTTCTCGCTCTTTTATCTCTCTCGTTACGTCAGATATTATGTCAAAAATTTTTCAGATTCTCCGACAGTGCAGCGCCTTTGAAAATCCATGCACTTTCAAATAAATATATACATATACTCTGTACGATCACAAAAACAAATTATAAACCTTTGTTTTATACTCAAAACGAAAAAAAAATACAACAATTATCGCCACTTTTGAGAAAAATAATTCTAACCGATAAACTCAATGTGTTGATAATTGTTTGAAAATTTTTGAAATTTTTCATAAATTACACGATAAATTTAGGTTAAAAAAGACGTAGTCTCCTGAACGAAACGCATTACCGAGCCGTGTCGCAATGATTTCGTTCGAAAGCGATTACAATGATATATCAGTGATCACAAACTCATACAGAGGCCCCGGAGATATTTCCTCGGTGGAAAATAAGATGATGTTCTCGTATGTGCGCCGATCATCTCGAGCGTGTATCTCGTCCTCGATTCGATTAACGTCAAGAGGGATGAGTCTCGTGTAATAACGACGATAATAAATTGAGAAATCGCGAGATTGAGCGAGGATAATAAGATCTAAATGAAGAGGAAAAAAAAATAAAAGCGCAAATATATATAGTGAAGATGATAAAGGGATGGTGGGGAGAGGTAGGAGTGGGAAAAGTATATAGGAAAGATTCTCTCTCGCGGAGCATTTGTGGAACAGGAATCGTGGAGAGTATAGATAAAATATTTTCTCAAATATATAAAGGATAAATATAGATATAGACGTATAAATGTGCGTGTGTGCTAATAGATTTAAGTGTGTGTGCGCGGTTGCAATTCGGCACGGTTATATTATATATCCCTGATGGAGAGTCTCCGCGCGCGCTGACGCTCGAAAGCGAACGGCTGTAAATCTTGTCTCTCCTTGTGATCGTGTCGAGACTCGCGCGCGCTGCTCTTCCCAGCATCCGCGAGTTTCTTTTCGGATCTACACTCGCCGTTCTGCTTCTGCTTTGTCCAACTTCCATCCTCGCCGCGCTATTTTAATGGGAAGCCTCGCGAGGCCCCGGGGCCGTACGGAAAAAAAGAAAAAGAAAAAGAATCCGAGAGATACAAAAATCGCCAGACCCGACTCCGTCTCGACTCTTCACATTTTTATTTATTTCTCTTTCCGCTACTTTTTTTTTCCTTCCCAGAAACGCCCTATTACTGATTAATCGCCAATTCCGACCTTCCCCAAAAACGTAAAAAAAAATCGATTTGTCGTAAATTTTTTGGAGCCTGAGAGAGGCTCTCTCTCTGCGAAATACTTTTCGTTTCTCGATTATCGAGGGCAACGAATTCTCTCTTAATTATACTGAATCAGAGATTAAAAATGAATACTTCGCTTCTTGTTGTATTTTTACTTGAGAAATTCTTTGGACTTTGCTCGATTACAAAATTCAAACCATTGAAAAACGAACCGTTAGACGTAAACATAAAAAGAAGTTTATCGAAAAATAACGAGGGCTCAAGGCATCCGGGTGTTTATCAACGATATTAGAGCTCAGAAAAATGTTTCTATTCCCGTATCGACTGGGGTCTATATGATCTCACCGACTCCCTGGCCCGCGTTCGACATACCTTTAACGTCACGTGAAACGAAGTCATTTTTCTGCTTTTGTTTTAGATAATTCTTGCACGATCATCATTTTTAAATGTTTTGGTTTTTTTTCATACATAAACTAAAAGTAAAATTAATAATTTTACCTTTTAGGTTAAATATTAACTTTAGTTTATTATATATACAACTTTAAAGTTCATAATTTTTTCCTTAGTTTACACCATGGAAGGTAAAATTATGCTGATGAGAAGCATATTTAGGCAAATTTTAAATTATATTTATAAACTCATTTATTCATGCAAGTACCATTTTAAAAAACAAAAGTGAAATAAAAAAAAATTTTTTTTCGTCAACCAAGCTTTACTTTTTCTACTTCTGTACTTTTTAATTTCACCCAAACTTGAAATAAAAGGGAACGGCGGAAATGAAGTCGACCTCATAATTGAATTAGCCCCTGACCGCGATGGGACTCTGCTAAGTGAACTAGAGTCCCCGCCGTAATGCAAAAGAAAATAGAACATATGCTGAGCGTGTATTTTATTTTATCGTCTAAAAATAAATTATACATATGCACATTAATTAAATGATTAATGGTAAGGAGAATATAATAAAGTTTTTAGAAAAACTTTAATATCGAACAAATAATTTTCCAAAAAACTTTAAATAATCACAATTAAAAATTCTTCTGAAAAACAATCTCGTTATTTTTTTATTATAAAAACAGTACACTAGCGGTGCAACAATGTGAAAAATTTCGTGTTTATGTCCCGACGAATCCTCTCGGGAGTGAAAAGTGTATTAACGAGAAGGAGGTAAGAAAAGGCGGTAGTAAACACACAATTGCGTGTATACATTAATACACATTGAAGAGTGAAGAAACGGTTAGGCCTCTTTGTGTTTATGCTTTTTTCCCTCGATTTTTTTTCTTGTTTCTACCCTTTGGTGCTCCTCGGGACGATGAGTTTCCGGGCAAGGAGTGGATGAAGAATATGAGAAGAGACCTCTCGGAGACGAGCCACGAGTTATGAAATACACAAACATGACAGAAGGAGAGAGAATGGGAGACAGAGAGATATAAAACGGGAGAGAAGAAACGAGAAAGGAAAAAATAAGAGAGAGAGAGAATGAGAGAAAGAGAAAAATGAGAGAGACGAAAAGGTCCCTTTAGCTGGAGAGCTCCTCTCGAGCTTGGAGCACTTCAAACAATCTCTTACTTTATATTCTCCTCTCGTATGCTCAAACACTTAATGAGTTTGGGTGGGACAGCGAACTTTCTCCAATATAATGTAGCATACAGCCGGCTCACCCACACAACGGCCACGAAACGTTTTGAAATCACTTTGACAGGCTCTCGAAGAAAAATTAAAGAAAAAAAGTTTCAACGATGATTATCATAAGAATTTCTTATCTATCGGATCTCGAGTTCTTAGTTCGGATGCGCATAGGATCATCGTAAGAAAAGCCAGTCGAGAAAATGGGAGAAAAGTCGGCGCTTTTTGACGTCGAGTAATTAAGAAATTTCTTTTTCTTCTCTTCCGAAAATTTC
Organism: Cremastinae sp. A BG-2022a; assembly: GCA_030522545.1. Taxonomy (NCBI): domain Eukaryota; kingdom Metazoa; phylum Arthropoda; class Insecta; order Hymenoptera; family Ichneumonidae; species Cremastinae sp. A BG-2022a. Next base: position 17,477 of record JAPYYW010000697.1, read on the forward strand.
ATTTAGCCGACTAAGTTACTATAATTTACTAAAATTTACATATTTTTCATTACATTTTTATCCAGAAAAAAATATATTTTTTTTAATGCTCGAAAGCACGGATAAAAATTGTGAAGAATATCTCGATGGTATATCTTTCATTTTTAATAATTGATTTTTTTTTAAATTCCGCGCCCTTGTGCGTTTTCATTTCGTTGAACACGAGATAGATTGATTTGACACGCGGAAACTTTTTCGAGAGCGAATAAAAAAGAGGCTTATTGAATAGTTAATTATTAGTCCATCAGCATCATCCCTCTGGGAAAAGATTATTTTTTTAACGCGGTTCTTCACTCTCTCTCTCTTTTTCCTCGCGGTCTGGGCGCTATTACGTGAATCCGGAGCGACGAACTTTGCACGGAGAGTCGAGTCTCGACGTTACAAAGAGAGAAAGAGGAAGGCATCAACGCCACGCTTCGTGAACTCCTTTGTAATATTCGCTATGCGACTCTCAGAAAAAGGGACGAAAAAGCATCATATAAACTGTGCATATCAGTTATTATGCATAGAACACATTCCCAAAAAAAATAAGATACTTTTCTGTAATGAAACAAAAATTTTGTTTATTTTGCCAACGCAAATTTTTCTCAAATAACGTTTATTTTTTTTTTAAGTACGCGTAAAACTTATTTAACTTCATATTGAAATGTATTGAAAATTTTAGATTTTCGTCAAATCTTTCAATGCAAATTTGTATGAAAGTAAGCTGCAATTTTTTCGTATATAGCCTCTCTCATATTAAAAAAAATTAAAATAAATGCTGTTTTGTGAAATCGAAGAACATTCGTGGAAATTTTAAAGCAATTGTCATTTTATGTAAGCATGTATAAAAATTCTTTATGAGTTTTTCTTGGAAAATGTTATTTGACTGATTCTCATCATGAATTGCGACAGAAACACGGGGCACGTACTTTTCCACTATATTTCAATAAAACTATGCTTTATCTAAAAGATAAGCGCCGGTTTTGACCGGTTCAAACTTTTCAGTAATTATGATAATTTGACATCATAATTACCGAAAGATTGTAGTTTATTGCCCGAAAACTCTACTAGTATATAACATAAGCAGTTTTGACTTTTTCAAAATTTTCAGCAATTAATATCAAATTGATTGTAATGTGTCCCCGAAAATTCTAGTATATTATTCCTGAATATACTTATACCCAAAAACATATTATAGATTATACTTAAATTAGAAAATCATTGAATGACATGATTTTGTAACAGTTGAAATATTTTACAAAAAAAAAACGTATAATGTTTTATGGGGGTTATGCAGATTTACACGTGTAAAAGTGCATTTTTATAGAATTTCAACTTTAACCTTGAATAACTTTTAAATGAGACAATTTATCGAAAAATTACAAGAAATTTGTTTCGTAAAGCATCAAATTTTCTACGAAAATATGTGAATTTATGTATTTAAGTTACTCCGTCATTTATGAGTTACAAAATTTCAAATGAGAAAAAAAAGTTCCAATGTTATTTAAATGGAAAATAAAAAATTGACAATCACCACCTCTAAACACTTTTTAAAGGGTTGAGATTTGATGTGGCATTTTTTTTATCATTCCGCGACAAAAAAAATTATGAATTTTTTTGGACCACCCTAATGTATACTATATTATACTTTCAGTATGTGTCGTAAATTTATACACACTCGGACAAATGAGCGAGAATATGAGGCAAAAACTTACGCTCATTAAGCGCGCGAGTTATTTCACGCGAAAGTATTCGCGCTCTCCCCCGTTTTTTCGACATTCTTCCGTTTTTTCTTCTCTCTTTTTCGCACGACTCTCTCACCGATGGAATTTCGGACGCATCGCGCACGAAAAGAAACGATTCAGGAGTGATTGCCGGGCGTGCGTTATGCAGCGAAAAGAGTACGAGTGCGATAGGAAGAACAAAAAAGTATAGAAAAAGAAAGAGAGCACTTGGCGATTTTTACTCTCAACTACCGGAACGGAACCGAATTCCACCGACTAACGAGTGAGAGAATCGTTAGACCGGAAATATCTACGATTCGATCCTCGACGCTGGGCGAAAAATGAAAAAAATAAAATAAAAGATAAATAGAAAGAGAAAAAGGAAAATCTTTGGAAGCTTATATTCGCGAGAGTCATCCTCCATACTCCTGATACTCTCCGGCTTTTTTCTCGTCCCTCTCCCCTTTTCTCTCCTTTTCGCCGACGGTACTCGCTTCTCCCGGCGTTATTCGTGTTTTACGACATTTCTCATGCTTCGATAACCATGCTGCACGTCAAAGGGAAGACGCGATCGCGTTCTCAGGCTGCCTTGTACGCGAACCGTGTACGTACGAAAATTTTATGGCCGCAATGGAGAGCCCATCGAGCGTAAATATACAAATTGTCCCTTTTTTTTGAAAAAAAAAAAGAAAAAAAAACGAAAGAAAACGAAAGAAAAACGAAGGAAAGAGTAAAAAGACGAGAAAAAAAATGATGAAGATGCACTTACCGTCCATCTGAAGGTAAAGTGTAGCTGAAGGGTGACGGGATCGTTTAGGGTGAATGTGTTCTGGCCGAGTACGTGACTAGATACGTTGCCGAAGCTGCATGAGCCGATCGCCGTTACGTTCGACTGATATTCCTTCAGGCAGAGCCAAAATGCCGTCGTGCATGGCTCCGAGCACGGTGGAAATGAGTTTCTACCCTCGAGCTCGCTTCCTCCGCCGCAGCATCTCCCGTCCACCAGGGTCCCCCTATTGTTCGTCAACGACAGGATCTGAACCTCGAAGTAACCGCTGCCGGTTGTCGCCTGTCCAAACACAACCGTTCCATTCTTATTATAACAAAATTTACTCAAATTTTTTATTTAATATATACAGTAAAATAAATCATAACAAATTAATGTTTTCTCTCGTCTCTCATTATTCGTCACTCTCGCGAAAAGTAAAAGTCGAATGAGATTTATGGCGGATGAATTGAGAAATCTTCGGTTACGGAAATAAAAAAAATAGCGATAGGTATATATATCCAACCATGATATTTTTAAATCTGCAAAATTGTCGAAATTAAGAATATAACAATGGAAAATTTAATCGGTGAGTTAAGAAAATCGCTGAATGCGCAAAATGAGGTAAAACATAATTGAACGAGAAGCGCGAAACGAGGAAGTACGATTACACGTTTGATTGTCCATGTCACAAAACTCGTTTCCTCGTAAACTCATGCTTCTCGTCTCCCCTCTATATGTTTTCTATTTCGGTTGGCTCGGGTCCGAAGCGTCCCTTCATCCACGAAGAAAGCGAGATAATAACGCACAGTCTAAACGGTCCCACGCGAGTCACCGGGCATACCTGCTAAGCCCACGAATGCGCATTCACCAACTATACAGCCTCACGAGCAAACTTCCATTTCTCTGTCTCTCCCTCTCTTTTTTTCTCTCTCCATACATCAGCAGTGCGCAGTGTGCATCTCGCAAACTTGTGTTATAAAAGCGGTCGTTTTCTAATTGCGAGCACAGAAACGACTCCTCGAGGCTTTAGGATTTTATCGATGGTTCTTTTCGTCAAAAAAATGCATATGAATAATATATATATATATTTTTTTTAATAATTCAAAAAATAAAATACAGTTAGAAGTGAGAAAAGTGATAAAGGTAATTTTTTCTCCTCGACAATAAGGGTTAGAATTCGTATACGTCGTTTCTCACTTACGTTTTGCGCATAATATACAAATAATTTCGTGGTTTTCAAGTAATGGTGCTGACAAATGTACACCGCGAGTCGAATACATATAAATATACGTATGTGGTTTCTCTTATTTCCTCCTCAAAGTTCATATGGTTTTTACATGAACCTTTTCCGGGTTCTTCATCCATTTCTATTTTGATTATTCGAAAAAAGAGATAAAAGGTTAAAAGTTCGCCAAGGAAATTTTGTCAGCTGCATGATTTCATTCGTTGGAAAATTTTGAGCAATTCTCGCGACTGGAAGAAATGCAGAAAGATGAGGTGAAATAATTATGAACGGTGAAGAAAACGGAATAATAAATGGGTCGAACGGAGCGCATGTGAAGTTTCGAAATCGCTTCCACCATTTTTTTTAATGAAAAATACGTAATAGAAGCTGGAGAACAATTTTCAACGATTGGCAAAACGTTCGAGGACACACTCGAAGCCGCGAACTATATTACACAGAAATAATACGTATGAGCGAGCTTTCCCGTTATAACTGAGCGCTCGATGCACTTCTTGTAATCGTATGCACGATCCTCTTCACTCTCCATACACTACCCTCCAAAAGTTTCTATAATAGTCATTTTTCTATCAACAATTATCCAAAAATGAAAATAAAGAACACAATTACGAAAATAATTGTATAATTGTAAATCTTTGCACAATGCCATCGCAACTTTATTTTTGACTCTCATATAATCGCATCATTTAAGATAAATAACCAGCACTCCTTTTTATGATATTGTAAATTAGAAGATTTTGGAATATTTTTTTATTCCATTAATATTTCTTTTATTTTAATGTGGCAAATACCTTTTTTTTGGTAAGTTGTATAAAAAATATAATGATTTAAAATGAGAGATTATGAAAAACGTTGAGAATTGTAAATATAACCGGAAATTTATATATATAGTTCTTAATTATTCTTCTCAGAGATTTAATAATACCGAGTTAATGGTGAAAAACTTTTGAATGGTACTGTAAAACGTTCGGTGGTATATTTATATATGAGATTGTACATGGTCGAAAAGTATATAATATGCGCGTGCATGGAGCAACTAGCCTACATAATTACCGTTTACAGCATCTAAATATATAAGTATAATAAAATCGAAGGTAGAAAGCGCAGCGACGACGAGTTCGCGTCGAGAGAGGATCGTCTGCCTGGCCTTTGCTTTCCACGAGACGTGCATCGAGGCTCCGAACCCGCAAACTCTCAAATGGTTGCTCGGACGGCGAGCTTCTCGACGATTCTCTCCACATTTTTCTATACATCACACGACGTTACATAAAGTTCAGTTTCGTTAAACTCGATATATAGAAGGCTCTATAACTGTAAATGTCTCGCGGCATCATTTTCGAAACGTCTTTTTATTTTTCTACATTGCAAAAATGACATATTAAAATGATCCTATATTTAAAATCTCGTTTTATGGTATTACAGATATCATAAACCGTGTACGATGATTCGTCTTTTTTTTTCACCCGGAGATCGTCGGCGACTCCCGCTCGTGTGAGAATCGCTCTCGCCATATGTCCCGGTGGTCCGTTTAATTATATGCGCGGCAGCGTTATAATGCCGATGTATATCGAGATCGTTTCGAATAAATCTTAACGGGCGTAAAGATATACGCGAGAGCGTGTATAAAACGTCGGCAAAGAGTATCGGGGCTCGAGCCGTTCGCGAATCTCGGTTGATCGTCTTCGATTAAAAAAAAAACGTGCGAAAGATTCGAGACGCAAAAATGAAGGAAATAAGAATAAGCAGAAACGATTCTCGTCTCGCGTAACGCCGAGGAAAACGAGGAAGGCGAACGAGAGCCGGATCGTTATCGGCGCAACGATGCTCGCTCAATTTATCGACAATGTTTCGATCCAGCAACTATCGCGACTTCCTTGTCTCGGATCTCGACTATCTATGATAATTATCATATCGACGACAAAATTATTCGTTAACTTTTTTCCAGGATTTTTTGGAATTTATATTCTTACGCTTTACTATTGAAACCTGTTTTTTTATTGTAATTAAAAAAAATTGAAGGTAACTCGATTTTTTAGTTGGAATAAAATAATGGAGTTAATGAATTTTATGTGGATGTCAGAACAATTTTATTAACGATTATGTTTTAATGAAAATAGCACTATTACTATTTTTCAATTTGGAAAAGAATTTAAGATTCTACGTCAGGATTCAGCGAGTTTATATATATTTCAGTAAAATACTTTGATTCTCTGTTATATTATTTTATTTCCAAATATCGGGATTTGGAAATAACATTTGTAATTTATACTTTTTTAGCTCAAAAAGATTTTTAATATATTATATGTTTTTCAATTGTAATAAAAATAATACTTGCATGAATGAGTTGTGAAGAGTAATTTGTGAAGATTGAGATTTCGGTACTGTATATATATAAACTTCTGTGAAAAAGTTGCGTTAAATAAACGCTGAGTACATGCGGAAGGGATGGCGGAGGGAAGCTGCAAAGTTTACGGGGACAGAAGAGATATCGGACGCGCGGCTACTTTCCTTTGAAAGTAATACGTGCGCAAATACGAAGCTCGTAGAAAACGTCGACAGCGCAAACATACGCTTGAGAACCGTCGATGCACCGGTCGAATCTCTTTAACGGAGAATTTCGGAATAATTGAATATTCATTTCTTGATAAATACACTAAAATTAAGAACGAAATAATAATAATAGTAACTGACAAATTTTGTCTGAATTTTTAAAACGAGTAAATATATATACTAAAATTTTTATCAAATCATGAAATGACATTTTGGAGGTAAAGAAAGAACACTTTATCGCCATCTCTTTCTTTTCCATATAAGATTCTCATTATGCTGGATGACGATCGAAAAGTAGAATCCGAGAATCGACGCAGGGCTTTTAAGAATAATTTCGAATGACCGTCTACACGAAAAAAGGAATAAAGCGAACGTGCAACGTTCGTGTGTTTGCCTCGAATGTCTTTTCTCTCTTTCCCCCTCTCTTCCTCTTTTTCTCAAAGTTTGCACAGTCTCCTCACGTGCCAACGTAAAATTACGGAAGAAGCACCGACAACGAACTCTCGTTCCCTCACTCCTTTTTTTCTGACAGTGGACACTGGCCAGAGGTTTACGTACGGGAACAAATAAGACGAACAAAACATCCACAGATATTTCGTGAATACGAAAAAAATGGAGAAAAGATCGATTCGAGATTCCTAACCTTTCATTCCTCAATTTTTTTGTTTCTCCTCCGAATTTCTGAGAGCTCGAAAAACGTGTCTGGCTTATTCGCTACGAGACTAGAATCCATTTTTTTTTCGTCTGCTCTATGAATAGATCTTTTAAGCCTTTAATTTTATTTCAACGATTTCGATTCCAAAGGTGTCATCACCCTCCACTTTTCTGTATAAATGCCGAATTTGTGAGCGACCCCCCGTCGAGTTTACTCCGTTCACACAATGTTCTCTCTTTCTCTCTTCTTTTTACGATTATCTCCTTTATACCGAATACACGACCACCTGGCTCATTCCTTTGGCCTAGAACTTGTGACTTTTACGACTTTTAACGAGTTTCACGACGGCTCCTTTCGGATACCCAAACCCATTAAGTGCATCAGCGTGTAATGAATTCAAGAAGATATGAGCTGAGAAATACTCGAGCTTTCGTCCTCCGGATTATTTTATCACGATAATTGCAAAATTTGAGATTATAAGAACATTTGGAAAGATCGGAAAGTTTTTAAATATTGTGAGATTGGGAATTTATATATTAACACAAAAAGTAGTATAATAAAAAAAGTTAAGATAGACAGAACAGTATAGTAAATCAGGAAATATATATTTTATTTAAAAAAAAACAAGAATAATAAAACGTAGTCCATATATTTTCTTCAAAAAAGCTTTTCATGCAAATTTTCACACAGATAGATCCGTATGACGTGAGCGCAGAGATATAATATTCATTTCGAAAGGACACTTGTCGAACTTTCTCACGGGGAGTACGTGATTCGATCGTAAATCATAGAAAAATCTTGATATTCAGATTTGTTCCGCAAGGGAGAGTACTTTTTCATCGATTCGACGAGCTATAGCTCTCCGTTGCGTATTGAATATTCGATATGTTTCAGGAGTACGAGGAATTTAGTATATACTCGCGTGCGTAAAGAAGCGCAACATCTCCGCCGTTTAATGCGTTTTTCGTTTCTCGCATGATGGAAACGTTATTATTTGCTCGACGATGAGCGAGCACCTCCGATCGTCGAGTGAACGGCGAAGGAGGCTTTCCTTTCCGCATAGTCAAAGTGCACCGAGCCGTACCCACCTGCAGTACTCTCTGTGTTATTTTTTAATGTTTTTTTACTCCTTTTTTGCCCTCATCGCGCTTCCTCTCTTTTTTCCTCCTCATTTTTCTCCTTTTCCATCGCACACGCAAGTTTTAAACTTAATACGAATAATTCGTGCGCAGAAGCGGAGGCGGTGAAAGAAGGAAATAGGAAAAGAGGTATATGAGTGAAAAATGAAAAGAGACGCGAGAGAAGAACCGCGCGCGCATAGTCTCGAACGACTGTAGCGTGGCGCGTGCTCTTTACAATTCACCTTTTTATCCTTCCCGCCATGAAATTCTCGTGTCTTTATTTCTCTCCTAGAAATACTTTTTTTCCATCTTTTTTTTTTCAAAAGATCTTTGAAAATTCGTGCTTTGAAGAAAAAAAGGAGAGAAAAAAAGTATACTGGCGCGGGCATAATGCGCGGAGTGAAAGTCTTCCGGATGATCCACGCGCGTCGTTCTCTCCTCGCGTGATCTTCCCACAACGCTTGAGAGAATATAAGCTCCGGGAGTCACGCGTTATTCTTTTTGCCAAACGATAAATTTTTATCGATCACGATAATGATAATAATGAGGACGAACAGATGGCTCGTCTTAGATACACGCAATCCCGACCTCTTTTACATCCAAAAATCAAAACTCTCAGCTCGAACCTTTTTTTTTCGAGTTGTTTTGAAATTCACGCGATCCGATATCGCTGAAAAAAAAACACGTATCCTCCAGGTGTTTGAGATCTCGAAATTATCGATTTAACATTTCATTCAAATAATTTTTAAATTCTTTTTTTTAAAAAAGCAATTTTGAAATCCTCTCTGCACATAAAAAAGTCAATAGAGTAACAAATAACATGAAATAAATTTATGACAAATATTGAAACATATAGAAAAAGTCTACCGAAATATATTTTCTACGTGTGAATATATTTGAAAATACGTCAATATGACAATTTGACGTGAAAATTGTATCGATGAATGCCTCTCTGTCTGACAGAGGTGGTTCCATAAATGAAATTAAGAAATTCGTAAAAATAAAAGGAGGGAGAGGAAGGGGGGGACGAAAATATTGGTCGCGAGTGCGGTATGATATTGTTCGTGATGTACGAGAGGAGAGGCGGAATAGACGATTGTCTCGATGAAGTGTTCCAATTTCTCGGGAGGCTGGCATATTATCTTAATCCGCGTGTCCCTCGAGAGAGGCGATCTCGGATCGACGATATTCTCCGGCGTGTAAAACGCGGCCAGCTATAAATACACGTCTATAGCGCGCGGGTCGAAGAATGACGTTGGAGAGATGACGCTCCGCGATCGGGACACGCACGATCGACGAGAGCTCTCTCGTCGTACGGAGATCATATTTTATTCAAACGGAGACTCACCGACGGCCATCTTTGCCTCCGCGGTACTAAATCTAATAAATAAAAGAGAAGGGAGGGAGGAATGACGAGACGATGATCCTTCGAATGGTTTTACCGTAAAACTCGCGAGACCGTCCCGGTATCTTGGAGCTCTGTGAAAAAAAAGTCCTGAAGAGGTTCCATATATTGCGAAAAAAAGTCCTCGAGAGCGCACGAGGAGAAAAGAGAGAGAGAGGAGAGGAGAGGAAAGATCCTGAACACGAGCACGCTCGTAAGTTTTATCTCTCTTCTTTTCTTGTACTCTTTCTTCTTCGCTCGATTTTCTCCTCTACCTCTACCTCCTAAGTCGCACAGGTAGTAATTACCGGTGGCCGCTACCTGCTCAACAGTGAAATAGGCCTGCCGAACATCATTTAATTTTCTTCAGGACGCTCCTGGTGGAGTCTCTCTGCTGGGCCTTCTCACGCACAATATATCCCATACTTTTTGCACACACTTTCATCAGGGTCTTCTCGCGAAAATGTATTTTTGTCTCGTATCGAAGATAGGAAATAAAAAAGTAAGTGTGCTACAGAAAAGTTATTTGTAATAATTCTTCTCTAGGATGTTCTCTCGCCCTTTCGCCCTTTCACTCGCGACCCACGTGAATCTTCTCTGCAATTTCTTCCCTTCATCTTCGTCTTTTTTGTCTTGGCGTTATTCCGCTTCTTCTTCTTCTTCTTCTTATTCTTTGCCTCATCATCATCTTTGCTGCTGTTTCTCCGAGTCTTCTTCTCGAAGACCTATACTTAATATTATTTGCGAGCCCGACTCTTTGCCCCTTGCCCACCGTGTGTGCATTCTATCCGGTTCGGTGGTGGTGCGATTACCTTTTTCAAAACTCGCGCGCGCGCGCCCCCTGTTGTTTATAACCCCGCAAGACCGGATCGTCCGCTCGCGTAAATTACGAAAATAATTAAAAACCCCGACGAAAAAGCACGTATGTTCCGAGGCCCTTTTCTACCCTCTCCCCTTTTCTTCCTCATGTTTCTCTCGTCCTCCGATCCTCGTGGGAAGCGAAAACTGGTTCGCCAAAATTGACCAGAGGCGCCGGAAAAAAATACTCTTGACTTCGTCATTAGATGCCGGCCAAAGTCGCGTCCAAGAACCTAGAAACCTTCCAACAAACATTCACGCTTCATGAAAATTCATCGACGATGCACCCTAAAAAAAATCATCTAAACATCAGGATTATTCAAAGAAAAAGTCAATGATTCCAAACTACCATATAATTTATCGATTGCTCCGATTACGATAATATGTATAGAATCAAAAACGTCAATAATGAATCGCATTCAACAGGATTCGACGAATATCAGCTTTTTTCGATATACGATGTAAGATTGATGAAAATTGAAGCTATAGAGGGTCCTCGACACAATTTAAAAAATTGTTGAAACAAACGCGTACTAAATTGGTCCCATTGCGAAAGACAAGACGAAGGAAGAGAGCAATTTTGAGGCTTGATCGTGAACGCATTGAAGCGTAGTTCCCTGCGGTGTACCGGGAAACCGAGTCTGGTGTGAACGATCGTGCAGCACGTTTTAACCGATATCGCTCCGCCTCCGTAGCTCGCACACACAGACACGTATTTGGTGCATCTATACGCGAGCTTTCGCTATCGAAATACTGAAAGGAGGATCGAAGCGTGTGCTCGATGACGAACAGGTGTATTTCGTGGTCGCTGTCGCGATGTAGGATCTCAACGGAGTTTCGACGCCGGGAATGACAGCCCGGAGAGTGTACATCGGATACAAAAAACGTAAAAGAAGCGACCGGTGGGAGTTCAAAGCACGATTAGTTACGCTCGATTTGCCCGATGGTAGGCCTTAAAACCGTCTCAAACTCAGATCAAGCCCTCTCCAGTTCGTTGAACAAATGAGTAAAGACAATTCCGAGAAAACTTAATTATTCGGTTAACCAATGATCTTGACACCTGTCGTTATCAAGATTTAAGACGTTAATCAATTATAGGAGACAAGCAATGAATAAGGAAGGCAGTCCTGTGAAAGCCTGATCATTGGATGAAATGAGATCAAAGATTCGTCTGGGATGATGTTCGCAACACCTGCGATCTGGGTTAAAAACGTTTAACCTGTGGAGTGAATTTAAAATAGGAAGCTCCCCGCGGATCGTGCCGGGATCTAACGCAACGCCGAGCTTAATGAGCGTGGGTTGCTCGTAAACACTCGCACGGTGTGTTTTCGAGCCGCTTATCGGCGCATTATACAAAACGAGTTGCGAATATAATAGGATGTATCTGCAAGGCGGCAGGCCTGTAATCATCGCTCTCCGTACATCTGTACAACGCTCCGGTGATTATCCCACGATTAGACCGTTGTGTAAGTAGGCGCGACAGAGACGGGGAGACTCATTTTTTCTTGCACGCGCGCCAAAAGCCCCCTTCGCGTTATTACGTGCGCGAGAGCAGCGTCTTCCTAACAAAGACGCACCATGAATACCTCCTTGATGAATTCCAATCGAAGAGCCCACTAAGCTAATCCACTTTCAAAGAATGTCATCTGTTAAACATACAAATCTTGACATATCCGATCCCACTGACGATTTAGATCGTAATCTTGATAGGAAAGTCTAATATGGCACGTTCGAATGAATCGCACGCAATAAAACGACGAATCTTTGTATATCACGCTATATACAGTGATGTATACACTATTGCACTACTAAAAAGATGATAATATGATCTCTAGGAATGAGTGCAGCTATAAATCGCAAGCATTGTCATTTACCAAGTATTATTAAACTATTAAATTAACTATTAAATTACCAAATGTTGTTACGATGATTCTAATGGTGTCTATTTGGAATAAGAATGTCATTCATAAGGTTTTTAATGACGATCATGAGTTGGTGCGTGTTACAAAGTTACGCGTTGATAGTGATATATTCTTACACCGGAAAAGACAGCCTGAAACACGAGCCAGTGCAGAGCCGTAAACACCAGACACTGTCTGTGGAGGAGGTGAAAAAGGGGAAGGGATGAACCTGTTGATGACAGGTTTGTGGGAGGAGCGGTGTGTACGCCTCTCTCGCAAACAAAGAAGAGCCTCGGTTACTCCGCGCAGAGCGCTCACCTCGCTTACTCCCCGTCTCATCTCCTCCGGTTCTCCTCATTTTTTTAATTCTCTTTCGCTCCCCATTGTTGGCAGTGGGCTCATCCCGAGATAGCCGCCGATTTCTCACCGGTCCGCGCGCCGATGAATAAAGGAATCGTGCCGGATTTCGTCGGCGTATAATCGTCAAGCGTGTGTTCCACTTATTCGGGATATCGCGCGATACGCGCCTCGTCCGACACGCCGGATTTCAAGCGATCCGGGGGACGCTGCTGGAATTGACGGAGCGTCGCAACGCCGGCCCGTTCTCAGCAGGTAGATTTTATCGTTTTCTCGTAACGGCGATGGCCGAGCGTGAAATCAGCCCAATTCCTGAGCGAAAAAGAGTCAAAAAGCTATGGCATCGGAGGCTCCACGATACAGGGACATGTAATTGGATTCGCGCGGACTCGTCGCTCTCATCCCCGCGGTAGTATTTTTGTTTATGGCCCGTTTGAGGAATAAACGGTGTGTGTCTCTTTCGAGGAACATCGAAGCTCTGTCTCTCTTCCTCCAAGGCCGAAAATAAGTTTCGAAGGAGATTATGTGTCTCCCATGGAGTCTGCTTGAATTATCGGAAAGAATTCACGAAGCGTTCCAAGAGCTGCTCTCGCTGGTACTCCCATCAGGCAGCTCCCATAGCAGTCATGGGAGCAAAGCTCGCTGTTCCACGTGGAAGCCCAGCAATGAGATTGCCATAACTCTCCATAACACACTGCGCGCGCTCACTCTCGAGAATAGTTGTAATCCCGGCTATTCCAAGAAGCCGTAAAGCCAAACAGGAGAGAGAATAGAAGGCACCACTGTTCTCGAGAGATTGTACGAGGTGCTCGAAGGGCACCGCGCCGACTTCGCGGCGGCGACGTCTTTTGCTCTCGCGGAAAAAAGGGATCATCGCGGCACGCACCTGTGCAAGGCGCGCGAACGCTTCCTTCTCATCGCGTTTCTTTTCCTCTGGCGTCCCAGACCGCCGCCAGCTAAATAGCGGATCGCCCAGCCTTGTACTCGCTTGTTGTGTGGCTCCGAGCTCGCAACTGGGGCCAAAGGGAACAAACATTTATTTTTCCATATACTGGAATTTTCATATATAAATGATTCGATTCGAATATTAATGAATTTTTGTTGCAACTGAGAAAATTCACCAAATAAACGCGTATTCGTAACATAAAGAATCAAAGTTTCCAAACGTACATCAAACATGTATATGCTAAAATTATTTACTAATTAAATTAATCATCGTCATATAAGTACGATGTAATTTCGAACCATTAGAAGATTTTGGAACAAAATTGTTTTCTCAATGTACAATTTTTAAATTCAAGTTTTTTCGAAAAAGTATTCAAGTGCTTTCATCGATATACTCTATCAAATAATAAAATAATAAGACTTTGAATTGAGATTATTTATGATGAAAATTTTGATAACAACATTCGATAAAAAATTTGTTACGAGACTTTTCGCACTCCGTTGCGTATATCGTTGTTAATTTCTATTAAAATTTTAGACTATTTTTGATAATTCTTTTAGTCCTTTCTCATAAGGCACATTACCATGATGTTTCTTTTAAAGAGAGCAACAGTCAGTCAAAAGAGAAAAAAAAATTTTTTTTTCTAATTAAAAAATTATAACACACATCTAATACATCTTATCACAATTTTTTTATTAAAAAAATAATCAAAATCTCAATAATTCTCACTATTTTTAAACTGTTACTAGACAGTACGATATCTCCGTGCGAACGAAGTGTATATTTTGAAAATTTTTTTGGTTTATTGTGTTTCAAGTAGCCCCGGTTTTGGGTATGTTTTCTCGGTGATTCGGAGCGAGGATGAAAGCAGGCCCGGAGGCCCTGATTTTTATAGTGGCCTCGCGTGACCGCCGGCTAAACGCTTCGCCCTGTAACCGCCCAGTGCGGTGTACACGGAGATCCTCGGAAGCTCCATTTAGCTCCGAAAGAACACACCACAAAGAGAATAAGAGCGAGAGATACGAAGAGAGAAATAAAAAAAGAAGGAAAAATAAACTCCCAAGGAAAATAAGAAGAAATCTGAGGGCCGAAACGGGGGTTTAAGCGCGTCTTCGTGTTTTTCTGCCGTATCGGCTCTGATGTTGGTTTGTCCCGTACTTCTGTTTCTCTCTCGGTCCTTCCGTATTTCTGGCAAAGATCGCTAATTCGAGGCACGCTAAGAGCAACAAAGCGCGCATGGACGGTGTATATATCCCGAAGCCTCCACTCTTCGCGGGCCTAGATTATAATTCTCGCTTTTCTCCCGGCCGGCTCGTTACGATGCGCTCTTGCGTGCCTCTCGCGAGTCTCTCTCTCTTTCTCGCGGTAGAGGGCTAACAACCTCGACGTAATTGGGACCGGGGCGTGCAGGAGGCAGAACTCTCGCAGCCTCGAGGAATTCCGCGAGGCAAAACATCAGAATCGCCCGCGGGGGGGATCGAGAGGAAGAGCCGCGGGAGCCTCTATTCGTCCCGACTGTCGCGCTCTTCCTGCAGCCGCGGCTCGCTGGGAAAAACCGCGAGACGCGACCTTAAGTGGCCGGGGCAAGAAATAACGCGCCCACCGCTCGCTCTCTATTCCCCGACGCGTCGCGCATATCGCCAGGACACGACGTGCGTCCAAAGGCAAGCTAACCAGCAAGCAAATTCCAGGCTCGTCGCGAGAGACGCGAGCGTGTTCGATTAATGGCAGTCTCCCCGTACAGAAAAGTGCCGATCGGTGACATCGCTTCCCCCCCCCCCGTTCCTTCGCCTCGCGGATTAAGTCTCGAAGAAAAGGCGATTGATACGATGGCAGGTCGCTCTACGTGACTCCGACTCATCCCTTTTTTCTCTCTCCTCATCGTTGTTGCTACATATTTATCTTATTTCTCCTTGACTCGCGCTTCCCCGATGGGAGCATCGGAACATCGGAACGAGCGTAAAATTGAGACGACAAGCTCATCTCGCTCCCTGATGAGCGCACGCAAGAAATTGAAGCTTCGTGAACAAAAAAAAAACGAGGCTCGCGAGGATGAGACGTTTATGTACGCGTTGCAAGAAAAATAAAATTAACGGGACAAAAAATAGCAGTTGGTCGCGAGTATTTTGTTAAATCGCGTCGCGAGCTTGTGTGGCCTCCGGATCTTGATAGTTGAACACATAATATACACGTTTATATATGTAGGGGCGGAGGGCAAGATATGGGCTCCCTGAAAATTCAAAAACCTAAAAATATTTGGGGGTCAGATGGGTCTCTAATTAAAATTTTTAATGCGCAAAGTGTTTGAGGGTAAAATGAGCTCTCTAAATTTTAAAAATCCTACAAATATTTTTTCAAGCAAAATAGGCATCTAAATTTTTTGTCTAGTAGAAGTTAGTAATGGGAAATAATTATAATTTTCCATAATTATTCCCCAGAATTGCACGCATAGAACGCTTGCAAAGCCCTTGGCAGTCCATTTTAAATATTGTATGATATTTTAGTGCAAAAATAATTTTTTCTGAAATTCATCAATTAGTTGTTGAATAGAAAAGTAACAATAAAATTTGATTGAAGTTTCTAAAAGGTCCATTTTGCTCCAAATTTTTATCATTAACTGTTAGTACATTTTTATACTAAATATATAG
The DNA here is from genome assembly GCA_030522545.1 of Cremastinae sp. A BG-2022a. Taxonomy (NCBI): domain Eukaryota; kingdom Metazoa; phylum Arthropoda; class Insecta; order Hymenoptera; family Ichneumonidae; species Cremastinae sp. A BG-2022a. Next base: position 33,654 of record JAPYYW010000697.1, read on the forward strand.
CAAAAAAAACTGAAAAATATGACACGAGTAAAAAAAACTCATATTATAATTTTTTTTTGGGGAGGCTCATCTTGCCCCACATTTTTCAATTTTTTACTTATAGTCGACACAGCAAATTAACACCAAATATGTGACAAGGGACTGAAAAAAAAGTGAAATGAGTGGAAAAAAAACTGAGATTTCAAGCATTTTTTTCTTAAGGGGCCCATTTTGCCCCTCCCCTATATACTATACGTATATAATTTGGTGGGCAGGGTGGTGTGAGAAAATAATCTTGTCGCGACTTCTAGCTCGACTCCGCGCGTCTCTTCCTTTCCCGCGAGCTTCCTTTTGCCCCTCCACCGCGATGACTCACGTCGAAGCGTCCGTATACGCAAACGCGCGCTTTCCACGGAGGATTGCAGAATGAAAAACCATTCAGGTTTATTTACCGTGGGACGCTCGAAAGAGGTTGACCGCTCGCTCGTATTTTTGCCTCCCGAGACAAAAAGTTTTAGCTACTCACTTGCCCCTCAGGTTGCTCATAAATTAGAAATAAAAAAAAACACGCACACTGCACGCGAACGAGAAAAATGTAAATACACGATAACAGTCACGATAATTTCCCGACGAGGAGAGCACGTGAATGGCCATTCCGGGAAAATCGCGTTGGGAGTCGAGAAATAAGGGATTGCGAACTCTCGAGTACAGGATTGTTACGTTTGTTTATCTACGGATATATAATCGTACGTCAAGCGACGAGATATCGAGTCTGGAAAAATGTGTGACAAACGCGCGTGTGAGCAAAAATGAAGATTCAAAAGGTATGGGAACGCAATTCGGTCAGCGAGCGTCTGGCGATCGGGCTCAATAACGTTCACCGCGAGTCATCAATTGTTTACCGGGTTGAGAAAATATTTGAACGAGGTTTCTAAAGCCTTGAAGAGCAAATATATAAAGACAGCTAGGGAGCGAGAGAGGGAGAGAGAGGGCAATTCACTATATTATAACGTTATTTCAACTCGGACGTGATGCGAGGGGTAGAGTCGAGGGAACGGTCGTTACGGTGAATACGATCGAGTCCCTCCTCGTCGTCGTATCTTTGCGGAATATTGCAGGCTCTCCCGCGGAGCGTTGCAAAACGCGCCGAGACTGCGGAGTCCCTTCGGGACTTACTCCCGAAAGTTGCGCCCTTGCTCTTCTCAGCGTCCGATCGGGCGACGCGCATTATCGGTGCGTTTCGCGATGGAGTAACAGGACCGAGTTTACTCGCGATGAGGCGAGTAAGGAGGCGCCGCCGCGCGGGCACCGCGTTAAGTGTCAGCGGGAATCCAACTTTATGATCCACCTCGAACTCCTCTCGGAGCAAGAGCACGATCAGGCGCGATTTTACCTCTTGCGCGCGTCGTGACCAATCGCCGAATTAACCAGCGTCCGAGAAACGGAGCTCGTCTCTCGGTGCGTGAAAACCAACACTCTCAGCTTCTCCTTCTTTTTTTGGCTTCTTTTCTTCTTATTACTCGCAACTTTTCTCTTCATCTCGCTCTTTTCTTCTCCCCCGATACATTTATCTCGCTTCCCTTATTCTCTCCTTTACTATTCTTATCTCGCTTTCTTTTCTCTCTCTCTCTCTCTCGCTTTTTCTTGAGAGCATCACGTCCGCTCCGGGTAATTAAGCCGCCACGCTGCGGACGATGAATTATTGCTTCTGGTGCGCCTCGAGGATTCTCTCTCTTGTATTTTCCTCCACGGACCTTCCCACTCTTCCCCTTTTCCTTCTCTCCTGCCAACACGGATAATCCCGGAGTGCGTATACACATCTCGGCTCCGGATTTGCCGATTAAATCGCCGAAAGGAAGTTCTCGATACGAGAACCAGTGCCCCGTGGATAAATAAGCTTTTTCACTCGTGCGTGCGATCGAGCTCAATCGAATCAGGTGGAAATCAGAATCCATCCAGTATCGAGAAATCTCTCTCGAGTTTACTCTATAAAATTCATTAATTATATACTACGCTATATACTCATTTCCAACTTTATTCTCAAATACAAACATTCATTCAGTATAAAGATAATAGTTTAGTGTTGTTCTGAGTATGTTGCGTTCAAAATAGAAAATTATATCAAATTTTTCATTAAATAACATCTTCAAAAAGTCGTGTGAAAAATTCATAACGATTAGGAAACTCGTCATAGATAGAAATATTTCTGCTAATAATAAAGAACGATGAAAAAAATTTATTTGTCACATTTACTTGTAAAAAATTAATAATGTGACGATATTAATATTTTTAATAATGGTCAATTCGTTTGGACACGATGGTATATGGACTCAATATCAGTAATAATATAATAAAATCTAAGAAATGAATTCATCCAAAAAATAATAAACTATATTCAATAGAAGCAATTGTTCATATCCTATTTTGCAACGATTAAATTTCATGTAGACGAGAGATCGAACGATCATGCTAAAGTCTCTGCTATACAAATCGATGTACGTTTCGAGAGGGAGAAAGATAATGAGTTGCTCGAAAAGGAGGAATATGATTGTGGAAGTTGCTGATGCTAAAATTCTTGCACGTTCCCGGTAGGATTGCTCGCGAGAAAGATCAACGTTAATCGTTCGGGAGCTCAGGCTCATTGCGCATGCGTATCTTGTAATTTTCCGAGATCCAATCAAACCAATAATAACGCCATTCCCGAAATTACGAGGAAGAATAATTAATTCGAGATACATATATATATATATATATCTCCGATTTCCCCGGGAGTCGCGCGCGATCGGAAGACGGAAGATTGGAGGGCGCCTTCGCTTTAATATCGCGATCTCCGCTTTATTCTTTCATGCTATACGGAACGATATAATTCGATCGTCCGGGTGGATGAATCAAGCCGTCCGTCCAGCAGACTCCGACGATGAGTCTCTCTTGATTGAACAATAAATTGATTTTTCCTGAAGAGAGCCACCGTCGCGTGTGCGCATGACGTCTCTGAAATGTTTTGACCCCTGGAGAGCACAGGGGCCATTAATGTCGCTTTGCGCCCGCAGAGGCTAGTTGGCACTTCCGGGTAAAGGGGTGTTCATTAATTTATTCGAATGTTAGTCATAAACGCCTTTCATCTCGAGAATATAAAGAATGGAAGGGAAATGACACATTTCTTTAATAGAAAAAAAAACAGAGAGACGTTTTTTCATAACACAGACACAATAAAAATTGAAAAGTATATAAATATTTAGATAATAATAAAATATTTTTAAAAAATAAATGATGAATGATATATCATCGAAGCTACAATTTTAGAAGAAAATGATTAAAGAAGAATAAGATGTATTTTGCAATTTCCACTGCGACTCGCATTTTATTTGCGATAGTGACCATGAACATGAAGGCATAGAGGCAATTACATAAGGACTATAAATTTTGACAATTCAGTTTTTTTACATATGGACAGCTGGTATATCGTCCCATATTTAAAAAAAAAAAAAAGAACAAAAAAATATCGTCTATATCTTACTTCAATAAACAGTTTTAAGACAAATATATTTTTTTCTTCGCGTTGCATCGCAAATGCTAGCTCTGGTATCATATAAATAAAAGTTTATGTCAAAATGTGTTGTACGGCTTATGTATTTTTTCGTCTCTTCGTGTCTCTCTTGCCGAAAATATGAGTGAGGCGTACCTGTCTCGTTCACGGCGTTTGGCGCTAAATTTAACGAGAATTACAGCGAGGACGAAGCGTGTATGTGAGAACGGGCGTTATATTCGCGAGGGAACCGTCGCGCACACGCGTGTAACGAGCATTATTTTGGCCCGGCGGTAATTGAAAGAGCGGCTTAATTACGCACGAACGAAATCGTCCCGCGCGGCGCGGTATATACATGCTCATGCACACGAGAGCGTAATAAAGAACGAAAAAGGAAGAATGAAGGAGAGAGGAAAAAAGGATCTCGCGCAGGCTCTCAACGTACAAACAACGTCGGGGCCCATTTGCCCTGATTATGTTCTGCCTCTTTCTTCGAAACTCGTTTATAAACATCTCCCGTACGGTATATAAAATATAAAATACTCGCAACTATAATTTCTCGTGCAAAACGGTGAGAGTTTTTCCTCCGCCTAAACTGTGCCCATTATTTTTCGTCTTTACGCGCGTCGATGCGAGCGCACTCCGCGTTGCAGAAATAAATACCCGAGATTGAACGAGGGGGAATTAAAAAATTAATGATAATTGCAAGAAAAAATAAAGAAGCTAAAAAAGAGAGCGGGCCTTTCCGTGTGTATTTATCCGTGGAATATATATACGCAGGTCTCAACTTTTATTCCCCCGCGGAGCCTCAACATGTCGTTATTAACTGGTAGCTTCTTCGGCGATACGCATTCTTTCAACTTTTTATTCGCCATATTTCATCTCTCTTCCTCTCGTCGCTCCTTTCCTCTTTATTTATTTTTTTGCCGTGCACTTAAATCATACGTGAGTTCATTTTTGCTCGAAATTTTGCGAGCGCGAGCGTCCCAGTCGTTAAGTTTATCGCCGAGATCCAAGGCGAAAAAATATTCCGGCGCATTAGCGAGACAATCTCCGCTCGGGGATTCTCATCCCGTATACGCGAACAGGCCCCGCAGGCGACGCTCTTCCATTATCGCGCGCGCTCGTTGCATCGCGAGATCCGTCACGAGGAACGAGTGAAAGTTTCGATCGCCTATTCGCCTAACGGACTGAGAACTCCAACGCGTCCGCGCCGTCTATACCGAGAGTTTTTCCTCGCGCGCGCACTCTGCGCCGTCGTCCTCGCATATCCTGCACTCGACGTCGTCGTCATCGTCGTCGTCGTCGCCGTCATTCCCTTCCTTCCCTTTAGAATAAAATCCCTCTCGCCCCCATCGCCATATTTTCTCGCTTCTGCTCGCATTACGAAAGGAGAGAAATAAAAGGGGGGTTATAAAAAATGAGAAAAATGAGGAGAACAGGATGAAAAAGGGGAGAGAAGAAAACACATTTCGAACATCATCGAGATAATTTATTCCGCTCGGGAGATGTAAAGTGCACCGAAGTGAGAGTGCGAGGAAAGTTCGCACGATATCCAACCGCGTGTTTCTATATACATGTATATACAAATGACATTATGAGGAGAAGACGATCTCGCTTCGCGTTCGAACTCCCGTACATTCCCTATCGAAAGTGTACACTCTCCGCCATCATGATAAATTTTATCCTTCGTTAGACTTTATACTTCGTTGAAGTATATTTTTCCATGTTTAAAAAATATTTGTGTTTTTCTAGAATTATGATTTATTTTCGTTGCTACATGTATGAAGAGAAATAAAATACTTATTTCGAAAAGTGATTTAAGTATGGAGTATACAAAATTAGACGAATTTATATTTTATGTAAATTTTACTGATAGACAATTTCTTTATTAGCAAAATATAGTTTTATGAAGAATATAGTATTGTTCTTTTGACGAAATTCAGCTTTGTTTGTTTGTTTTTTATTTATAAATTTTTTTACATATAATCAGACTTTTTTCTTTGCATAATATGATAAAAAAGAAGATATTCATTCCAAGACTTTATACAAAAAAAGTCAAATTTACATTTTACAAAAAAATTTTACGACCAAATCTATAAAAATATTATTTATTAACAAAATATGGTTTAATGAAAGATTCGATAAAAAAAATAATAACTATTCGTTCAGTGGAAAAATAAGAATTGACAGCCTTTGAAACAAATCTTCAATAAAAATTCTAAGGATCCACCGGCACGGTGCGCGCGCCATAGAATTCGAATTGACATTTCACGTGCATTTCATTTGCAGAGAAAGAGAGAAAGAGAGAGAGAGAGAAAAAAAATGTCAGCGCGAGATTTTCGCACGATGAATCATGACGAACGATTGAGAGTCCCGTGAGAAACTCCGTGGACTCGCAATACCGGAAGTCGGGGAAGAAAGTTGAATAAGATAAATGCACAATGGATGAGGAGCGGAGAGTGCGTTTGGCAGTCTCGTTCGATAATCGCGCGGCGATAATAATAGCGGATAATAGCGAAAGTGATTGAAAATAAAATGAAAAATAATATCTTCCTCTTAGAAGCAGCGAGAGGATATTTTTATTCATTCGTTTTTTTAACTCGACTCGATCGTCGGGTGTCTTATTGCTTTACCTGTATGAGGTGAGCAAAGAGCAGGACGTAGGCGGCGGCCGCCCTCATGGCTTCCCTCGGGAAAATCCCTCGACTACCGCATCACCAATCCTCTCCTCCTCCTCCTCCTTCGCTTCCTCTCCGGGCACTCTCCTCTCCCCTCGCAGGATAATCCTTCGGTCGTTTTCAATCTCTTATTATTCCACGAGATTTTCAACAATCGTTACTTCACTATTTATATCCTCTACCGTCACTATTCTTACGAGAATAAAAACGCGCTGAAAATATATTTTCACTTCACAATGTATCGCGCATTACGTGCACACACTTATATTTTCTATTTCTTCTCTCTCTCTCTCTCTCTCTCTCTCTCTCTCTCTCTCTCTCTCTCTCTCTCTCTATCTTCGCTCTCTTTATTTTTATCTTTCTCGAAAAAAATTACACTTTTTGAGCACTTTCTATAATGCCACCGTTAATTTTTCTCCTGCCGTTCTCACCACATTTATCACGGTAAACGACCGCGAAATTCCGGGCTTCCTCGAGTCAAACGAGAGAGTTTTCGGCCCCGGTGCACTGAACAGGTGAAATTTCGCAGTTGGACGCTCGGATGAGTCTCTCCGAATATACAATAACTAAGGCGGAAGTAAGCGTTCGCTCCTCTGTCCGTGACTCTCAGCCCAAAAATATCAGCGAAAAACGATCAAAAATGGAATAAAATCTCCACCTTTCTTTTCTTTTTTATTGTCAAGCTTTTTTTGTTTTTTTTTTGCTCTTCTACGTCTGAAATGAACGATTCTTCACGATTTCAGCACTCGACGAACAATTCTTCGACGCTCTCCCTTTTCCGGGATCGTTTTATCGCAAACCGGCGTCTCGCTTTTTCCGTGCGTGCGCACGTTTTTTTCGTACGCTGGAACGCGTTTAATTAGGCAGATCTCGTCAAGCGATGGCGCGCTCGCGAAACGTCGAGTTTTTCCGGCAAAGCGCCGCCTCGTCGCGACACCGAGCTATGCGATCCTCGGGCAAATATATATACGTATATATATCGGCCCCGCGACGAGAAGACCGGTCGTTCCTTAGGCGCGTAATTGATGGACGTTTAAGGACGTGCGAGCTCTCTTTCAGCGCGGAGCGAGCTCTCTATCTCCGGATACGAATTTCGAATGCTCTCACGACTTTATTCGGATCACAGACGGCGAATCTTGATTATCACTTTTGCACGGAACCGGACTCTCGCACGTGACGAACTTTTCGCGGTCGCGCTTGTACCTTTTTTTTTCTTTTTTTTCTTGATTATCATTCAACGACGTTACTCGACAAAATGACTTCTTCGCTTTTTTTATTATCACTCTCTCTCTCTCTCCGGATCTCTCAATAAATATCCCAGTGGTGACGGCCGGGCGCGAGTCTGACGCGAAACACTCTCAGCGACGATCGCGATTAACGATTTAACCCGCTCGGCTCGCCGCCGACCAGTTTTTCCTCCGGAAGTCACGCATAAAACTCCGGGTTCGCGCTCGTGCGAATTCGTCGGTCTCTCGGCCTTTTCCCTCTCGGAAAAAAGAGAGAAAGAGAGAAAAAGACGTTTTTTTGACAGGACACACTGAACCTTTTTTTTCGAGAAACTTCCAAACACTCACTCGGTCTCACTTGCTTCGGAGTCTCGAAAAACTTGACTCTCGGTCGGGTATTATTTTCACACGGAGTATATTGAATTTATTTGGAATTTCCTTTACTCGGAGATTTTTCAAAAAAATATCCGTAGAAATGGTGAAGACGAACGAAGAGAAATCCAAAAAGGAGGAAGAAATGAAATGCGGGAAAATGCTTGAGGGAACGTAAACTCTGTTTTGTATCCCTCTCGCTCGGTCAATTGATCCCTCTCGCTCGCGTCGAACCGGGATTCTCTCCGGTTTTGCTAAACTTCCTTCTTCCCGTGGTCTCGGGCCGGTCGTCCTTGCCGCGGGGACTGTGGCGAACTCACAGAGGGGAGGAACGAGGATCCACCGTGTTTAATCCCCCCTCTTTGTTCACGTATCCCTTCGCGATCCTTCTCCTTATTCTTCTTCTCTCTTTCCGCCCTTCTCGCTCCTTCGAGCACGCAGCCACACAATATATATATCTCTCGCGTTTGCACGAGTCGAGACAACTTGAAAAAAATCACTCGCGAGAGAGTCGTAAAAAATTCCACTGTACCGTAACACTTGATGCCGGTACCGAATCGAAGTTTCGAGTCGGCAAAGTTCACTGCGAGTAAAAAATAATCACCGCGAGGACATTCCGATATACACCGTGTTAAACTTATATTAAAAACGCTCGTAAACAAGTGAATGTTTTTTTTTCTTTTACGATTTCGGTTTGTTTGTTGCTTTGTGCTCGTTGTTGATTGCAAAGAGTTAAAAATATATATACGTATGTTTTTTTGGAGCGTAGAAGCGCACGTTGAGCTCCGAATGAACGAGCACCTCCGCGGGGTACACGTGGCTCGGTTGCTCCGGGGATACTGAGTCGGAGCCGCAGGCCGGCCTGCGGGCCTCCCCCCTCTCGCGTCTCCCTCTCGAGCGCGTTCTCGCTGCCCCATTGCCCCTTCCCCGAGGCGAGCCCCTTCTCCGGGGTCCTGGACGCGTCGTGCGACGTACCATAGCCTTCAGGACCTCAGCATCTCTCGGGAGATGGAAATATATCTCGGGGTTGAAGCGCGAGAGAGAGAGAGAGAGAGAAATGAGAATGCGCGAAGGGGAACGGAGAAGAGCCCTTCGGGCCCTCTCGCCCCCGCTGCACACGGCGCGCTCTTACCCCCGACGCCTTTTATTTTGCTTCCCCTGATGCTGACGCGGAGAGAAAGCGGCGGCTTATTCGTCCTGTATTTATATTGTACGCGTATATGTAATGATCCTCCGATTCTCTCGCGTTCGCCGGATATCCTCTCGCCCTCGTGCATATACCTTTTCGATGAAATTGATCGCACCGCCGGCGTAAACTACTCTTTAACCTGACCGAACGTTCGACTCTCTTTCCACCTTTCCGATTCCCGAACTCTCCCCAAAACCCACGAATTCGCATTCCATGTAATATCGCACGAGTAAATATACTCGAAAAAAAATATCGTATATGAAAATTCTGTCGTTTCTTTATATACACGAGCAACAACTGTTTCCTTTTCGACATGTTTGAATTGATATTTTGCGATTCTTCTGGGCGCATATTCATTCATATAACCTCGTATAATATGCTCTATTCCGATTAATTGATTATAGGCTTCATGGTATTTTTTAAAATAGGATATTTGATAGCAAAATTTCCTGTAATTAACAAAAATGTTACTATATTAAATGTTAATGTTAATGTTACTTATACGGGGTAGAATCCAAGAATTCATATTGAAAAATTGAAAGAAACTGATTGAAAAGTCAATTCGATATGAATTTTTGGATTGCGCCCCGAATAATGTTCATTTTCGTTATCTATAGGAAATTTCCGATCGAATAGGCTTTTAAAATCGAAAAAAAAATATTTTCAAAAAATTTGCGGAATCACACTGGGTCTCGTGGACTCATGCAAATTTCAATTAGCGATATCTTTTTTTTCTCTTGACAAAATCAACTCTACTAAGGGTGATTCTTAAAGTTTTTCGCAAAAGAAAGCGAATGGCGCAAGAATCACGTCAATTCATCAATTTTTTAAAAAGTTATTAGCTCTTGAAGATTTTTGAAAAAATGGAAAGGGGTATATACCTTAAAAAATTGGCAAAAATTTTTGAATTTTTTTTTCTCGATTTTAAGAGCCTATTCGATCGATTGAAAAATTGAAAAAACTGACTTTTTTTAGATAATCTGTTTATTTTACATTACATCGTATGGAATAATTGAAAACAATATGCATTTTTCGTAATATTTTTTAATTCAGATCTTATACGATTATACATAAAATGTGTATAATTCTATTTTTTAGAATATTCACAACAATTTTTTTGCGTAAATTAAATGTTTGTAGTTCATACATTTTTTAGTATCAAAACTGTAACAAAAGTGTTTTGTACAATTATTTTTCAAACCTTACTACAGTGTCCGTCTAGATAATGGTAAAACTACTTAAATTTGTAATAAGTAGAAAATAACATATTTTGGTAATTAATCATAGACCCGGAGAAATACATACCAGGAATAAGAATTTTTTGAAAATACATAGAGGAAAAAAAAACTGTAAAAATCGAAAGACGATAAAACCGAAAAATAATTGCAACTTTTTGCTCTGTTAATTATCAAATGATAATAAAAGATTAAGGACAAAACTAGTAAAACACCATGCATGAGGAGAGATATCGAAGTAACGAGGAAGTATGTCGCTTTTGGCTGAGAGTCGTACGTAGCGAGGATTATAGTCCATTTATGAGTACACGGAGCGTCTGGTAGACTATACCCAAGGAGATTTCGCAGCGATCTTATGGCCTATCCTCTCGGAGCCTCCGTGCATCTATACACTATATACATATATGTATATATTCAAGACAGGACCGTGCATACACGTGTACGTAACAGATAATACACAACGAGAGAAAAGAACGTCGAATCTCTCCTTGGTATAACCTCCATCCTTGCACCCTTACGCCCTTACACCTCTCAGAAATGTCGATGCATTCAAGTATTTTTATACATATTTTCTTTTTCCTTTTTAATATTTATTTTCCTTCTCGTTCTCTCTTTCTCCGCGCAAATATCCTTTTATCTCGCTCTCTCTCTCTGCCTCTTTTATTCTTTTTCTCTTTCTCGGTACCTTCTTACGACTTACGGTGCATTACACGTTACAGTACACTTGTGCGCTCTGCTCCGCGGCAGTCTCGCTGTGTGTCTCCTTCCCCCCGAGATGCTGCGAGCCCGGCAGGATCGCTCTCTTCGCCTTTTCTCTCTCTCTCTCTCTCCCTCGCTCTCTACTATCTCACAATCGGTTTCATCACGAGTATCTCGCTCCCGATGTATACCCTCCCCTCCCGTCGGTACGTGCAGAAAATTGTTTCGCTGTGTGCAAGCGCGCGGGGCCACTCGGCGTCTCTAATACACCGCGCGCGCTCGAACGCCGCGCCGCGCACCGTACTTTGCTCTCACCTCTCCGGATCACTCGCCAATCCCACGACTATATTTCTAAACTATATACCAACCCGGCACACACGCACGCCGATACTCTCCCGTATACTACTATACCTGTGATATTTCCACCAGCGCGCACTCGCCGACTCTTCCTTTCTGACGCCGTTTCATAATATTGTTTTTCAAAACATTTTCGCTTCACCCGCGAGCGCGTCCCCGTTCGCGCTCCACATTGTCACATTTTTAACCCTCGATACTATATATATTCTATATGCTTTTTTAAAAGATTTCACAATTTTTTATTTTGCTTCGTGACTTTTTCAAAATCGATCTCGCTGTTAATTTGATCCCTGAAAAGAAATTCTTGAAAAAAAAAAAATTAAAATTTGTCACAACCGATTTGATTCAAAATTTTCATCTCTTTTTAAGCATTTATTCGACTTATTTATTGTTTTTATACTTTTGTAAAAATGTGTGATAAATTGATGGAGCCTGCTCTGAGACGTGGTTGAGAAAATTTAAAGATTTGATACGTTTTTTTAAACAATTAGGAGAGAACTTTTTAAAGTATATAGCGTGTGAAAAATGTATATATTTCTGGTCTCAGAATAATATAAATGCGGAAGAAGAAAAGCTTGCTTGTCGAATAAGCAACGTTTGGTGCTTTTTAATTTGGGAATAAATTGCTTGATCGATCGGAGAGGGGGGAGGGAGAAAGCCTGGAGATTTTGAGTCTCCGTGTACCGGCACGCTATTACTTATTCGAGAGTTGCTCGCACATCGCGTTCTCGGTCGATGGGAGCTCGCGAGGTTCGCGGTCGTCGTCGACTCTTTTCTCTTCTCTCTTCTGGCGAGCGCAGAAGTTCGCCCGAGAGCTCGCTTGTTCGCCTGCCACACGGGTTGATAACCCTCTCTCGCGGTAAAGGGCCTCTCTCCCTCCCTCCCTCCCTCTTTCTTTCTCTTCTTCTCTCTCGTCGAGCGAGTTTATTCGAGATTCGCGGGCCATACTCTCACGTACATAAACCAACATATACCATCAATAAGGAAAAAAAATTGACTTCGATAGATGAAATATTGGTATCGAAGCGAAACGTTCATTTACTCAAAGATTCGCCCAAAACGTTTATCGTCCTTTCAATAAAACTTGAATTAGCTTGAAACAAAAAAAGTCTGAAAAAAAGTTGAAATGTAGTAAGTAGGACAAAAACTCACTTGAATAGTAATGAGAGGAATGTTATATATATGAAGAAAATTAAAGTGAATGAAAAGCAAAATAATAAGAATGTAATGTCTCGAAGAATAACGTGTTGTATATAATACGATAATTAATAATGCTCTGTATTCTCTCTTTTTTTTAAAGGTCTTTTTAAAAAGATCTTTGAAAATAAATTTACGAATTGGGGTAAGTGAACTTCGAAGAATTTCCGTCGTGGAAAACAAATCAATCTGAATTCTATCGACAAAAAGTAAATAAAAATGATGGAAAAAAGGTGAATGTGATCAAGGTTTGAAGAAGGTTCGTTCGATCTGGGAAGCTTTGCATATTTGACGTGTAGAATAAAACGCGTGCGTGGAAAGAGGGCGAGGAAAATTATGTGGACGTCGCGCGTTTATTCCGCGAGGGACGTTGAATAATTTTTCGGGGGGCGAGGATCGAAGACGATCGAGGGGATCCGAGAATCACGCATCGAGAAACGATTATGAATAATGGATAGAGGTCCTGTCGCGTGTCCTGTGTAATTATCCGGTATCGAACGAGGCCCGAGGATTCCTCTTCTCTGCCTCTGCCCGCGAGATACGTTGCCCCCGGTCTTTTAAGAAAGAAGAATCACGACGAGCAGCGTGCGCGATCGCTTCTTACCTATACGCTCCACGCGATAGTTTTTCGTGTCCAGTGCTATGGGTAAAAAAATCTTATGGTTGTTTTTATCGTGAAGGATCTTGCATTTTTCGCTCCACCGTATGGTTATAATATCTCACTAAACTATACCATGAATTTATACAATAATTTACTGTGTATAGAACTACTAGTATTCTTAGACCAAGTTCATTGCAATTTATTTCCAGATATAGTGTATTACATTTCGACCTCTATCATTTTTCAAGTTGTAAAATATAAAATAATCAGTGTAGTTGTGACTTTTTAGTAAAATCTATACTATATATCATAATTTTTGTTCACAGTGCATAGATCCTGTAACGGAATAATATTTTTTTAAATATATATAATATTCGTACACATTTAGAATAGTTTTTATATATAATAATTACAAGAGATTACAAATCTGATGTTTTATATGAATGATCATTTTGTGATAATCAACTATATATTTCATATTCAATATTTATCTATACCAGAGCAGTTCTTGATTATTTTACTAGATTAAATTTATGACAAAGGAATATTTCAGAAATTAACGATAAACCATTTTTGTTAACACACAAAATCTACAATTTATAATATCCCAACAAACAAAATCTACAATTTATAATATCCCAACAAGAGAATGGCCCACGGTATAGGAAGTAAACGTTTCATAATGAGTGATATATACTTATAAAGAAACTGAATACGTTTAGAATGCCCTTTGATTGATCGTGGGAATCACGAAATCTGTGAATTTTTCAGATAATAAATAGCGTGCTTTCGAAAAAAAAAGCAATACATAGTTACAGCGAGGAATATTCCGATACACTGGCCAAAAACTGAAAACGAGCGTCGCTTTATTCACGAGATAACGGATAGAGCGAGTACAGTGACTCTGTGAAAGATTCACGCGGAGCAGAGTTACAGAGATATCGGTAGGCGAAACTGTGGATATATTATAAAGAAAGAGAGCCGCGGCGAGAGGCAGCGAGAACGAGAGAGAGAGAGACTGATGCAGAGTGTACACGGTTGGAAGGCTGCCAGGGAGGAGAAGGAGGAGGAGGAGGAGGAGAGAAAGAGAGAGAGAGAGAGAACGCGAGAGGAAAACGAAGTGACGGACAGACAGTAGTTGTAGTAGTAATAGTAGTCTCTGTAGTTAGGTAGTAGTACGAGCGAAAATGGTGGTGCGGAGCGAGGACGGAGGAGCAGAGCGTATATACGAGTCGTAGTAACGCCGGAGCTTCTGGGCTCTCCCTCCAGCGCGCGTATCTCCTTTTCCCTCTCGCAGGGGGCCTCGCGCAGCTCTCGGAGAAAAGGAATCCTGGCCTGATCGCGAGGGATCCCTACCACTGCGGGAGATTCCGCGTCTCGCTCGCTCGCGTCACTCTTGGCATCTCCGGCTCCCCTCTCTCCGTTGCTCCGGCCATCGAAGAGGGAGAGAGGAAAAGAGGCCCCCCGAGAAGGCCCGTAGGGGCCTTTTCTCGCAGCTCTTTCGCTCTCCTTCTTCTTCTTCTTCCTCATCCTGCTATCGCGCTTTCTCTCTCTCTCTTTCTTTCGATCGCCGGCGACTTATTCTCGCGAAGAGCCGCGGGCATGATGGTCTCCGCGGGCGCTCTCTGGCCAGCGGCTCGCGCGTCGACTTCTCGTCGTTGGCTCCCTCCTCTCGGCCCCTCCCGTCCCGCGCCTTTCTCCGCGAAGCGGCGTCGCACGTACGAGCGCACATAGACGCGTCAGAGCCCCGAGGGTCAAGGAACTCCCTCGGGAACAGGTTCACCTCCTCCCCTGCCTCTCTCGCCGCGTTTTCTTCCTCCCAGTGTCCTCTCTCTCTCTCTCTCTCTCTTCGGGTCTCCCAGCATCGACGATGACGCCGCCGCCCCGCCGATCCCTTCGCTCCCTCTTTCTTCTCCTTTCCTCTCTTCTTTTTCTTTTTCTCATTCGCTCTCCCTTCTTTTTCTTCCTCCTCTTCTTATTTTTCATGCTTCTCCTCTCGTTTTTCTCGTTTTCTCTTATTACACCCGCGGGGCATGCAGTATACCCCCAGGCATTACCAACATCCAGGCAAACCACACGCTCCTCTCGCGGAACGGCCGCGTACACCGTCAACAACGCCGAGAGAATATCCCGAGGAGGTAAATCCGTCCTGCGCACACCGTCCTGTTCAAACTCCCGAGATATACGCGACCGCAGTTGTATGTATAACACGCCTAACGACTTTGATTCGGTATAAACAAAAAAGATATATAAAAGAAGGAAAAATTATGCGCTATATAATCCAGCGAAAAAGAAAAAAATGCGACGAAATGAACTCGCGAGACGTTAATTACTATAATAATGCTCTCGAAAAATTTCGACAAATTTTTCAGTAGAACGAGAATGAGCAATGTGAATCTTCAGAACACGAATTCTGTGAAATTATTAATGAGAAAATATTCATCGTCATGCTCGTGTACCACGATTGCTTTCCCGTTATTCTTTTGCGTAAAATATATGTTGTATTTTTTTTTGATTATTCGAGTACATTGTGTAGAACAGAAAAAGAGCGTGTCTTCAAGTATATATATACGAATGTTTTTCGCAAGTTTGGAGAAGAGAATAATATGCGTGTATATCGTTGTAGAACCTTTTGGTCGAGTTCTCGCGATCCTTCCTGGCTCTTCCTCGAAACTTATTTTCCGACTCGGGAGAATGAGAGTGCGCACACACATGCATGCGTTCATTATCAAGATTCGAGGTTCATCATCATCTCTTGGCATTTTGAGAAACTAGAGAATAAAAATAATTTTCATGGGTATATAAGAAAGAAAAGAGAGAGAAAGAGAGAGAGAGAGAGACAGAGAGGGGAAAAAATTGAAGTAAATTTGTGTGTATACGTCGAGGGTAAAGGTGTGTTCAGGTGTGTACCTTTAATTTTGTTATTTTCATACGTTTTTTTTTCTTCATATTTTTTTTCTTCATCTCCTTCTTCTCTTCCTTCTTCTTTCTTCTTCGGCATCAGAGCGTTCGGAGCACACACGCGATAGCAGATTCCACCTGTGCCGCTGTCGCTTCCCATCCCCTCATTTTTTTCCTCCTCTCTCCCTCTCTCTCTCTCTCTCTCATTCTCTCTCCCCGCCTTTTTTCCCCTCGCACTCTCTTTATATCTCCAGACTGGCGTATTATATAGCCGCGATCTCATCCGCGTAACGAATCTCGATTCTCGCATTCTCTCTCTATCGCCTCTCCACTTTGTCACGTTTATTACTATTTTCCGTTGACCCTCCGCCCCCCGCCATCCCCTCGCTCGCAACCTTACTGACAGATGCGCCACTTCTCGATTCCCAGGATAGCGAAAATGCTCGCGCATTAGTGCTGATAATCGTTATCGGTTTATTTCCGCTTTTCGCAAGGTATTTTATGGCTCTGCGTACCCATCAATATCATTTTCCAACTTCAGGATGTTGGGTTCAAAATCGAAAATGAGGGGAAATTTTTGAAAATTTTACGTAATATTATTTGCATGAAATTTTGCACTGATCTTTGTGCGGAATTAAAGAATCTTATGACCTTCAATTTCATATATTTTTATTTCAATTAATTTGCAACAACTTTTCTTAATAAATGTTTACTCTCTTATACAAAATTCGTATATGGGAGAAAAACGGTGTCGAACTTTTAATTATTTACTGTAGGGACCCAAGGTCCTTGAAAGCTTTTTTCACCGCGTATAATTACCACTCAAATTTAATTCGATAATATTTTTTAAAAATGCCTATATTCAAGGATGATCGAGTTGCATCGAATTATCATCGATTTTTAGTCGAAAATATATGTATACTAGATTGGTTGCAACAATGACTGTTATTTCAAACTTATCGAGCTTGTTTAAAAATGTTTTTTTTAATGTTCGACAAATCAATAGATGGCTCGAACAATTGATACATCTCGTGTAACGAGAAAATGATCAGCGACCCCGATCGACTTATGTCCTCCCTGTCGATTTTCGAAATTACCGTTCGACGTCGAACACGGACGAGATGAACATATATATATTTACAATACGAATGTATTATATTCGTAACTGTTGAGAGGCATCGCTGAATTGTGGGAGTGGGGAGAGAAAGAGTGTGTATTAGATGATAAAAATGGAGAAAAAAAAATAAATGAAGGAATAAAAAGGAAATAAAGAAATAAGATATAGCGAAGGGAGATGGTCTCGGAACGATAAGACTAAACAACGTAAGTCATCGCGTCACGCTCGATCGCGTATTATATACTTCTTGAGCGACGACTCTATAGACGCCGAATTCGATTGTCAGAAAGGCGTAACGCTTTTTGTATACAAAATCACTGCTAAGGCTCTCAATTTCCCCTCTCGTTCCTCACTATTCTCTATACGTATTTCGAGAATAAACGTGTGTAACTCGTTATGCAAGATCGCAAGGCTGCGCGAGCTCGATCTTCATCTCAGTACTACGGATTTTCCGCTTTAGTGAACACTCGCCGTTCCCAGCCACCGAATATCTCCTACTTTTCTTTATATCTATTTTTCACCTATCTGCTTTTAAGAATTCTCATTGTTTCCCAACTTTTCTCTCAATTATTTTTTTTTTTTTGGTAAAGTATTGATAAAATTCTCAAAAAAAAGTTTATAGAGATGCAATCAATTATGGATGTTTTTTTTTCAGATTAATTAAAATTTAATTATTTTTTTTACTTTGCTAAGGCAGATGCTGTAAACTGTAATTAAAGAGAACTGAAGTAAATTCTTCATTTTTTCGGTAATAAAAATTATCTCGGTCGTAAATATACATTTCATTATATTTTTAATGTGTTTGCGTAGTACGATATACAGTTTCGACAAACAAAATTTAAGTTTTTTCCTGTCTTACGCAATTAAAACAAATTTTTAACAATAAACTATTTTTTAGAGTCATTTTTAAATAGAAAGATTACTTTTTGAAAATAAAAGCATTAAAAATTCGACTTTTAATCGCGAATATTTTTGTTAAAACTTTCCCATTCGGTCGATCCAAGAAATTCTTACAGACATATCCTCAAAAACTTTATTGAGCACGTATTTCTTGGACGATTAAAACGATTAATTTTTTGTGATCTCCCTCATTTTATTTTTTTCTGCTTCGATCTCCGCGTGTGCAAACACGGGCCATTTTTCTCATTTTCTTTTCTCTGCTATACACTCTTCATTTTTTCTCGTTTTTATATTTTTCTCGTTTTTTATCTTTTTGGCGAAGGTACTCCGCGCGTTCTCATACGGGTGCGTGTGTGCGAACTCGCGGTTCAAGTTGGTTTAACGCCGGGTCAGTGAAGCCCGCTCGCGATAAGAGCTGCCCTCGAGTTAATTAATGTCGAGACAAAAAAAAATGAAGAGAGCGGAACGAGGAGTGAAGCAGAGAAGAGAGGGAAGAGAGGGTGCGATAAGAAGAAGAAGAAGAAGAAGAAGAAGAAGAAGCATAAGAGAGAAAAGAGAAAGAGAGGGGGGAGAACGAAAAGGGATGAGAATCGAGAGATTCGAGTGTACACGAATCTTCCGCGGTATTGGCTTCAGCAATTATACCGAATAATCCCGGGGACGGTGGAGGGGGGGGGGGAAAGGGGGCTTATCTAATCGACAGGTAAATTCGAGCCTCTCGGCAGGAGAAAACTGCTAGCATCGTCGAGCCTTTCGCACCTCTATCGTCGCCGTTGCATGCTCTCTCCTTCTTCACTCCCCATCAGTTCCCCATCGTCTCGTTCCAGAGGCGCGGCCGAGTCTCCTTTATTTCGGATAAAAAGAATTCTAAAACGATCTCAAAGGTATTTTATTCCCTAAAAAATTCTTATTTATTATTCGAAGATCGCGCATTATTTTATTTTTACACGCTAAAACACCGCCAAAGAATCAATGAGGAAAATATTACTGTTTACAATCTTACAATTTTTAAACGGAGTCAATAACACTAACGTTGTTGATAAAGACCATTTAGAATGTGTTACAAAGTCTCAAAATATTTTTTTTAAAATTATACCGGTATATTTTTTTGTATCATAAACATAAATAATTTTGATAAAAAAAAACAGTCTCATATACCTGAAAGATTTTAAAAATACCTTTTTATATCGACACTGTCATCATGTATTTTCTTTAAATTTTTACACGAGAGAGCTTTGCCAAAAAATATTTTTAAAAAATTTATTTTTATCCTTTTTAACCCTCGGACGGGCGCGTGGGGTCTGTTGGACCCCAAAAAATTAAAATTCGCGTTTTACCATGGAAATTTCTCGTCCCGTTTTTTAAAATACATTTTTAAAAGTATTTTTATTTAGAATAAAATTTTTTTTTCAAAACTTATTCGAAAACATTAAATAACAAATTATCTACAAAAAAACCATGACATGTTATATATTATATTTTTTATAATAATTTAAAAATTGAGGTCCACGAAGACCCCACGCGCCTGTTTGCGTCACATTTTTTGACGCGCCCGTCCGAGGATTAAATAGTGTCAAGAACATGAAAACGATTTTTGATAACGATTCTCAATGTTATACAAAGTTTTAAAATAAAAATTTGTTATTGTTATAGTAATAATCATACAATACTTAATTAATATACGAATACTTTTGATAAAAAAAATTGTCTCGCATTGACTGAAATATTAAAAGAATTTCCTTATTACGGACACGAACGTCATGCATTTTTTTAAATTTTTGCACGCTAAAGTTTCTCCAAAGGATATCTTTGTGAGAAAAAATGTAACTTTTAGCAGTAATGTTACACTTTTTAAACAGTGTCGAAAACACGAGCATTTTCGATAACGATTCGGAGTACTACATAGTCTTAAAAGAAGTTTTTTTTTATTGTCAGTACCAATCGTACAGTTTCTAATTGATACATATTTGATACTTTTGAATTTAAAAAAACACCTTTACATCTGCAGAATGTGAAAAATCGTTTTTATTTTTGTAAAAATCGTGCGAAGAAAAAATTCTTGAGCTTGCGAAACGCGTGCAAAAAAGTATACATTTTTATCGTTAGCGACCTTCATATTATACACTTTTTAATTAATACACACTGCGAATTTTTAATGAAAAAATTCTCGAGTCTCCAAAACGAGTGGAAGAAAGAGTCAAATTTTATTGTAAGCGATAATCGTACAATTCCGAATTAATACGCGGGAATTTCGAAGCAACAGAAAATTCAAAGGGAGCGAAATTCAGGAGATAATTCTCGCTATCTTCGAGATCGCGGAGGGCCGGGAGTCTTTTGCGGACGATTCGGGAAGAACCGAAAAAAAAAGAAACGGAATAATTTTCTGTGTCTTTTGCTTCTCGCTGCCATTTTCGCAGAGCGGTAGACCACTCGAGCGTGAAACGCGTCGTCGGATCGCGTCCGGACGATCTCGACGTCCGAGCGTGATCGTCGTTGCTTAAAATCCCATTTACCAAAATGCCGGTTTCTCGCGCATCCGCCCGCGAGTTTTTCGTTCTCTCCGGAGGCTCACGCTCTCTTCTGTCCACCATCAAGATGTCAACCGATCCCAACTCTCTGATAAATTGAGAGTGAGAACGCGCACGGGCGGCTTTTAACGAGGAGATCCGTGACTCGCCTCTATTCGGTGTTTGTCAAACTCCAAATCTCTCTTTCCTACTCTGTTTTCCATCCTTCTCGTTTTCCTCTTCTCAAATTCAAAATCTTTTTCTCTTTCTCTATCTCATAGTTTTTTTTATTCTTTAAATAGTTTTTATTATCATCCATTTTTTCATTCTTTTTTCTCGTTCGCTCTTTTATCCGTGACAGAGCCACCGTAGACGCTAGCGTACGGTCGAGAGCCTCGAGAAACCATTTTCGGTGTGTCCGGAGAGTCAACAGGTGTCTCCTACCTGTCGTTCATTCCGCGTGGGTCTGTCTTCGGGCCGGGTGCCTTCCATTTTTTTCCTCTTTATTTTCTCACAGTATCACTCTTCTCGCTCGCTTTTTTTATCCTCATTTTCCATTTATTTACATTTCTTCTCCTTTATCTTATATTCGTGTGCTTCTATTTTTACTTTTATATCAATTAATTAATTTATTTTGAAAACTTCTGTTTTTTTCTTTTTGTGTACTCTTGGTTATTGTATCATGTTTTTTTTTAACGTGGAAGACTCATCGAAATCCATTGAGCCTTTCCGGCGAATGTGGTCGGAGAAATAATAATGGCTCTCAGCGGGGCACCCACGACTTTCTTGCGGACTTCTCACGAGAATCCCACAGAGTTGGAAACGATGAGTAAGTCTCCGAAGTGTCGACAAATCCTCGTCTTTTTTCGGAGACGTGAAAATTAGGGGGTCGATAAAAAAAATAATTGATTCGTTTCAATTAGGCGACGCGCAGTCGGCGAAAAAGAGAATTCCCGATCCGGAGACCCAATAAACTTGATTTAAGACAGCCATACAAAGTAACGTACCAATTATGGTTTTTTTTTCATCAATTGTTCAAATAATTTTCTTACCTGAATTTTTTTTGCTCTTTATTGATCGTTCGGTGATAGCTTTTGCCATTTTTTTTTTGGACTGGATCCGAAATAATTGAAGGAGAGTCTTCAAAAATAGGCGTTGACGTCGTTGAAAAATCATTCTATTTCGTGTCGCTGAGAACACACTCGACGAGCAATCTCTCCTCGATCAATCCCCGCTCGACCACGCGGTTTCTGTCGTTCCACCGGTCCCAAAACTGTCAATTACGGGGAATGTTTTTCAAATTATCCTACACGAGGGTTAAATATTGTCCCACAAGAGAGATCCTTATCTTTCGGGAAGTGGGAAATGGAGCTCGTTTTTTTTTGCCCGGCGCAGTGAAAATTCTCGAAGAGTTGGTCGTCTGTTGGAAACAGAGGAAAAAAAGTGAAGAGGCCCCAAAAAAAAAGAAAAAATTCCTGGAGTTCCTTGAGGAAAAAATTCTTAGCTGCGGTTTTCGGTGGAAGAATAAAATCTTCTCGTTGAAATTCGCATCATTGGAGCAATAAAAATTAATTCTTATCTTCCTGAATCCCCGTACATACAATAGAGTTTTCATCGATAATATATTGTTTGTTTAAAATAGTATTTGTCTTCTTTTTCAAAATAATATTTTATTTTTTGAGTTAAAAGAGCTTTTGTTCCGAGAATTTCATTTTGTTATTTCCATAATTTATTATTCTATAATAAAACTATAATGAATAAAAACGATTCAAAATGTTTTTACAGAGATGCGTTAATAACAATAGTATATAATACAATAATTTTGAATTGAAAGCAGCCATAAAATTCACTATACATATATATTGCGTCATTCTGAAGCCCATATTGAACTTAACTTCACTCGATCGGTCCAAAAATCTGGGAATCGCGTCGAACCGGTATGAAATCTGAAAAAATACAAAAAAATCTCGGTACTAAATTCCGTGGTATTTTCAGCGAGCGGAGGCTCAACGCGAGTTGTTTGTCGATCGTCGCGTACGCGAACGATCGGGAAAAACACGCGCGATGAGGGAAAGAGAGCGGGAGTGTACGCCGTACTCGCGGCATCGACATAAGTCCTCGCCAATCAAAGAATCCCATTAAATTGCAGGAATTTTTCTTGCAAACCCGATCGGATTCTCAATATCCTTCCTTTTCTCTCTTTCTCTCGATTCGCAAGGCCCTCTCTCGTTTCTTGTATCTCGTTTCATCGCCGCTTGAGCAGTTAATTTCCAAGTACCAGCTACAACCCTTGTTACCTCTCGAAAAAAAACCGTTAATTACGAGAAAATAAATGAATAATGGGAAATAAGTATGGAAACGAAAATTTTAACGAAATCGTGTCGTCATGTAGGAAAGATCAGGAATGCGTGTCCGCTCGCTTATATTCGCACGCTCCTCTCCGTCGCGAGAGAAATAAAATAAAACGAAGAAAATATATTAATACATAATAAAAATTGAAAATGACAAAACATCGGAAAAAGAATAAAATTATTCTCTTGTAAATTAATATGCAGTGAACTGAAAATCAAAAGAAAAAAAAACAACATTTTAAATATATTTCTAAAAAATCAAATTCTTTTAAGATTCCTTATGTAGAAAAGAATAAATTTCTTGCTCGTCTATCCATCTTGTACATACATGTATTTACGCATATATAAAACCTTGGTTACTACAAGTAAGACTATATATAAACGAGAAACAAAAAAAAACAAAATTTGAAAGTTAAAATCGTAAGGAGACGCGAAATGAGTAGAATATGCAAAAAAAAGGTCCTCTTCGCAATTTCTCGGTCGCTCACGTTTCTCGAGGTACGGGCACTCGCGCGTTCGTGTCTCCGGCAGTCTCCCGGCGGAGATTCGCCGTGCGCGAGGCCCGCGCGGACACGACGCAGCCGCGGAATTGTGCATGAAAAGGTCTCGCGAGCGGAGGACAATCTTGCGGAGCTGTCCCGTGGGCGCACGACCCCGTGCACCGCTCTCTTACCTCACGAAGAGAGGACGTCGTCGCGACGTTAAAGAAGTACATATAACATATATACATATGTATATATACGCACAAATACATGGAGATAAAGAAAGAAAGAAAGAGAGAGAGAGAGAGAGCGTGCGCCCGTGGACCTCCATTGAAGAATCCCCCGGGTCTTACACGCCGGGGCCCCCGGTACTCAGGCAAAACGCCGCCACGTGACGGGCATTCGTAATATAACAACGCGAATGACCGCCCTTCCGAGCCCTCTCTTTATTCTTTTTATCTCTAATTCCCTCTCTTTTTCTCTCTCTCTCTCTCTTTCTCTATCTCACTCCAGCTATCTCTTTTTCTTTTGAGACACAGATCGCCTCCTCCTCGCTGATGGAGCCACGGAAAAGATTCACGAATTGGAGAAGAGCCGAGAGAGCGTTCTTCCTCCCTCCCTCTCTCTCTCTCTCTCTCTCTCTCTCTCTCTCTCTTTATTTCACTCGCAAAAACTTTCGCATTCCTTTCACCAATTGATTTTTTTCCCTCATTCCCGTACAATGTAAATGAGATCCTCGGGATTGAGAGTGCGCGGATTGATATTTGTGCGCTCTCCTTCAATACCGAAATACTATATTGGATATATAAAAAGTAAAATATAATATATATGTATAATAATTTACAATATCTTTTGTTTTGTTGGAGATAAAATCAATCAGCGTATTGTTTTATTTCTTAATTATTAAATTGAGAAAATTTTCATCATTTTGTTGTAATATACTGGAAATAAATAACTAGTTAATACCAGAGTAAACAAAAAATACTTTCAATGATATGCAAATAATTTTTTTTACATTGCTATAGCTTTTGATTTTTATAGCTATTTATTTTTTAAATTTACAAAATATTCAGTGTATTATTAAAATTTTATTTTGTTAGCTCTATTTAACAAAAGCAATTTTTCAGAAAATATTTCCTATATGAAAAAAGGACATAAGACCTCTAATCGTTTCATCGGAATAGAACGCCTTATGCGGACCTCATTAACTTTTGGCTAATCTCTCCTCATTAAAACAAAATTTAACGTGCACTGCTTTGGAAATAATGACCTTGTTGTTTGAATCGTTAATTTTGTCTTACAAAAATTTTCAGGAATTACCCATTGTAAAGTCGATTTCGTCGAGGACACGAAAAGATATCGTCTCAGCTCACTTTTATTAAAACTTAATTTATAAATACGTGTAATAATGTGAGAAAAACTTTGCAACTCAATTTTTTACTATTCATATCAAATATACCTGGCCAAATATACCTGAATAGTTCGGTGATCGTAAACAGAAAGAAAAAGGAAAGTTCGTCGAACATAACAAGGAAAAAAAATTGTTTATTTTTCGAGAATACCTCGATGATTTGACGAGGTCGAGTCATAAACCAAACACAGTTTTGATTGTTATCGGTTTTTCGAAGCAATTTGGAATCAGTAGGCCAGTATAAAGTGTCGGGATAAGACGTGTCGAGTATTACAAGGTGGTTCTTTACCGAAAAACATTTCGTGGCAATTTGACAAGTTCAATTTAGTGAGTGTCAGCTTGAACCGAGTGTCAGTTGGATTTCATAGAGAACATTAGGCAAAGTTATACGAAGTATGCATTTAGAAGAACAGCAAAATATAAATGTTACTCGTATACATAAAATAAAATCGATTTTTTAAATTATTTCAAAAAAATTAAAGAAAAGTTACAATGCATATGAACAAGTAATAAATTCGAATAAATATAATATTCTATGTGTAAAATTTGGCAACCATTGAAATATCCGTGAAAAAAAAAGAATAAATGAAATGAAACGACGAGGGCTTTTCGTGCCGAATCTCTCGATCCGAGAGCGAGAGAGGTTTGGCAATACGGTTACGCGAAATGAGAAAGAGTCTCGGCGGAGTTCTCTCACCGGCGAAGCGACCGCTCGAGCGCGACGTGACTCTCGGTGCGAACGGCGTGTGTGGGTCCGCGAATCTCGGCTGGAAGATCGTTACGTCGCGCACCGACACACTCGCTCTCATCCCTCACATAAATGAATACACGTATATACAAAAACTGTGCAACTGGCAAGCAAAAGGTCGTAACGAGCGATTATTCGGCAAAAGAGAGCATCTCCGCTCGAGTCCTTCTTCGCCCAAAAATAATTCGCGCGCACCAAAAGTGCACGAATAATACACAAGCCCTGCGTTATTTCTCTCTTTTTGCGTTTCATATACTACAGTGGACTCTCTCAATAAGAGCCCAAAAGCCCCCAAGGGGAAGAGTTTTTCTCATAAATCGCATACCCCCACCAGGCGCGCGCTCCGCGCTCAC
>JAPYYW010000698.1:0-43482 GCA_030522545.1 Cremastinae sp. A BG-2022a
AAAAAATTCTGTCTCAAAAAAATTCAAGTGATGATTTTACATTTAGTTAACATGTACAGCGAAACCGCTGAATGGACTGTCACGCGACTCCTACCTTAATAGAAATAACAGTAACTTGCGTAATAGAAATTCCAATTTTTGCCCTGAATACTAAAAAAAAGTGATTACATCACTGTCAAATTTATATCATACGTTTCATAGTATGAAGTCAATAACAAGTTTCGATTTTGAAAACGTTTTACTAAACTATTTTAAAAAATGAAAAAAGAAAACGGTGTAATAATCGTAATGCACTAAATATAAATTCTTCTGATCATTTGCCTCTTTTGAAAAAATAAATAACACAAAAATAAAAAATTAAATAAATTATTATAAATTTTTTGTGAAATGAATCTCAGAGCTGGTTTTATCTGTTTTTTTTATAAATTTAATTAAATTTTTAAAAATTTTTTATGAAATGAATCTCAGAGCTGGCTTTATTTGTGCTTCCAGACCGAAATCATGTCTGGTATGAACAAATAAATACTAAATAAATCGTGTTAGAATCATTTTTTTTAAATTTTACCGATGAACGAAACTGCTGGCTGTCGATGGTGGATCGTATTGCAAGACCCAATCGACTTCCGGAATATCGACCCCTCGAGCCATAACGTCGGTGCATACGAGCAAACCACTTGGTATTTTTTCAAACTCTTCGAATATTTTGTGCCGTTTGTTCTTCATTTTACCGTGTAAAGCTAGCACTTTTGTCGAAGATAATATTCTGCAAGCACGAAGAAGTTTTCGTATTATTTATTGGCAAATATTGTTTTTTTTGATTATTAAATATTAATCAATTATTACTAATTATTATTAATTAATCAATTAATTAATATTAATAATAATAGTAATTATTAAATATTATTAATTAATAATTAATAATAATTAATAAATTAATTAAAAAAATGATTAATTAATAATTTTTAATTAATTTATTAACTGTTATTAATTGTACTAATAATTATAATACTAATTATTAATTAATATTAATTAAAATTGTATCACTATTAATTATAATATTGACATTAATATTAATTAATTAATTAATAATTATTAATTATAACAAAAAAAAAAGTTTAACTTACGTCTTTAGAACGTGACTGAAATAATCGACGCAAGCACAAGTAGAAAAAAATACCATGTACTTCAAATTTTCTCCCTTGTCCTTGATAAAGTCGATCATCGTGGCCAATTTCTCGTCAGGACGAACGAGAACGTAGTAATTGCTCAATGCCATGGGAGTCGAGAAACTGGATTTTTCTTTGACCGAAACGAGGCTCGGATTTCGCAGACCAGCTCTGATAAGTTGCTGCAATTCTTTGGTTTGCGTCGCTGAGAATAGCCCCGTTCTTCTCAGACGAGGCAAGAAGCTCAGGATCGTGTTCAGAGTCGCGTAGAATCCAAGATCGAGAAGTCTGTCGGCTTCGTCCAACACGAGCAGTTCCTATCAACATAAAAAGAGTTCCATAAGATATTTTTAGATTTTTTATAACTACTTTTTAAACATAAGAAAATCATTACAATTTTTTTAAGTCTTTTACTCAGTCACTCGATTTATTAAAATTATTGATGAAATTTGTTTTTGCAAAAATTCAATAAAATTCATACATATTTTATCGCATAACAGGTAAAATATGTATATCCAAAGGACTATAATTTTACATTCATTTATGTGACACTTTATCAATTATTTTCCATATTTTGCAAACCTTTTCTTCACCTATCAAAATTGATAAATATTACATTTTAAGATTTTTTATGCAAATTTAATCAATGAATTTAATACAAATTCCCTCCTTAAAAAAAATCACTGATATTACTAAAAATATTCTTCTGCGAAGTATGAATTTTACTGAACTGAAAAAAAGTTTACCAAGGACTTGACGCTGGCAGCCAAATTGATGCTTTTACAGTTGGATAATAAATCTTCCAATCTTCCAGGAGTCGCTATTATAATATTGGCCCCTTCCTGTAACCTTGCCACATCCTCCTTGACGGTGGTACCGCCAACAAGAAGAATCTGCTTGAGCTCCAGTATATTTTCAACAAAGTGTGACAACACTTTGCTTATTTGCGTAGCAAGCTCCCTCGTGGGAGAAATAACGATAGCACCGATTTCCAGAGATTTCCATTTTTCTTCTCGTTTCTAAAAACAAAGATCCATTTTTACAAGCTTTTTTTTATCGAGCATGAAATTCTGTATTCTTGAAATATTTTCTCACCCGCAAAAGCTCCAGCAATGGAATAAGGAACGCCAGCGTTTTTCCGCTTCCCGTGACAGCTTCAGCCGCGACGTCTTTGCCGGACAACAAGAGTGGAATACATGCTGCCTGGACCAAATAATTTTTTAGTTCTAACAAAATTCTAAATAAAGTATAAAAAATAAAATAAAATACATAAAAATTATTTATTAAAAAATTACCTGAACTGGTGTTGCCGTTAAAAATTTCAACTTTTTTAGAGTTTTTATTACCGGTGTGCTCAAATTAACTCCCAGATCAGTGAATTTTTTGTTTCTTAAACTGTTCTTGTTACTTGTCATTTTGGAAACTTTATTGTCGTTTTAAATAAATGACAATATAAATTTAATCACAGATTACAAACACGTTGACAACCTAGAAATCATCTTAACGTTTTAGATGGCATTTATTTTAATTGATTTTATTTGAAAATACGTAAATTATAATATTATTCACTAAGTCGATTAAATTTTACAACTTTCTGTTTCGTATTCACTCTAATGTAATTTTTATAACGTAAACATTCTTTGAGCGAACCAAAAATCAAACGCATGTTTTCTCTTTTGTATTTTGAGGTTATGTTCTACCTGCAACACGTGTCTACGAATATACGAATTGTCATTGGACAAAAAGTATTTCTACCACACAGGCAATAAATATTTAAAAGTTATTTTTGAAAGTTCAAGGAATTTAAACAATTTTTATGTTAAAAAAAACTTATCCTTACATTTCATCCATGAAAATCTCAATCATTGATTTTTTACAATTTTTATCTAAAAAATACTTGTCTTTACATTTCATTGACGAAAATCTCAATCAATGATTTTTTACATGTTTGAAGGTTGTTTTTCAATGTTTAAGAAATTTATACTATCTTTATCTAAAAAAAACTTGTCTTTACATTTCATTGACGAAAATCTCAATCATTATTTTTTTACACGTTCGAAAGTTGTTTTTCAAGGTTTAAACAAAACATATTAACAAAAAAAAACTTATGTTAATATTTTTCATTCATGAAAATTTGAATCATTGATTTTTTACGTGTTTGAAGGTTTAAGAAATTTATACAATTTTTATGTTAAAAAAAACTTATGTTTATATTTTTCATTTGCAAAAATCTCAATCGTCGGTTTTTTACGATGTTGAAAAAAGTACAAAAATATTGTGACTAATATACATGGAATAAATAATGTTAAAATAAAGCTACTTATGATAAATGAAACATGGATACTTATAATGATACAAATACTTATCACTATTTATTCTCATGTTTACTCATTACTTATCCTTAACTTCGACGAACGAAAAGGGTTTAAATCTGTACATTTGATATAAACAAAATCTACGAAGATTCCATGATTTATCTCTTACGAGTTCTTAAATTACGTGTAGAAGTCGAAGGCGAAGGAGCTGGGAGAGAAGCCTGTAACAAAAAAATTTAATGATTTACACCTTATTAAATTTAGATGCAAGAATTGAGTATCGAAAAAAAAAAATTGAAGAATTTCTTACATCACAACTATCAACATCGACAGAAGAATCGTCTACGTTAGTATACAATTTTTTCTTGCGAGTACTCCTTTTGACTTCCCCTGATGGTGCCTGGAGGGCAGCTCGTCTTCTTGTTCCCCTGTTAAAAAGCATGAAAAAATCATTTTAGAAAATAGCTTTTGGTACGTTCTATCGTAAAAATTTGCCACGAATATTATACCCACTTTTGTTCAGAATCAGAAGATTCTACAACCTGAATTTGATCTCTCTGATCCTGATCCTCATTTTTTACTGCCCTGCCACGTGGCGTTACTGGCGTTTTGTGAACCAATTCTTCGAATCTCGAAAGCTGAAAAAAAAAAATTCACGGAGTATTTTTAAAAATTTATTTCACTATTTTTTGGGGTATTTAAATTTCTAATCACCTTTTTCTTGTCACGTGCATTCTCTTCCTGAAGAGACGAAACTAAGGTTTCGTACTGGAGGAACGCCTTGTTTCGATTTTCTACAAACGACTGCAGATCATTATCCTTCTCAGTGAGAAGAGTTTTCAACTCGTCTCTCTCGATCTTCAAATTTTTGGACTTCATTTCCAGCGATAAAATTTGAGATTCGAGCTCTTCGATCTCTTTGTTCGAACTCTTTCGCAGTCTCTGATAAAGCTCATCTGTGCGAGCTAGAACCTCCTTTGTATCTGACAATTCCTTCGTCGCTTTATCCAATTTTTCCTGAATCTCTTTGCTGAGTATGTCCGCAGCAAGGTGATTTTTGTACGCTGTCATAAAACAAAAAACGAAAAAAAAAAAAAAAATTAAAATTTTTTGAAAAAATTTCATAGGTCGAGTTCAGAAAAAGTGAAAATACATTTTTGCAACGTTCTAATTTCTTCGTCCTTTTCTCTGTCTTTGACCTCAGCCTGCACGAGGCGTAATTTAAGGGTTTCCAATTCTTTCATATTTTCGGTCATTTTTTCTCCCAATACCTTCTTTTCTATTTCGAGTAGTTCGGTACATTTATTCAACTCGTCGATTCTCCGAATATGTTCCGTGATTGTCTGAAAAAAAGGAATTGAGATGAAAAATCTATAAAATAGACAATAACAATAACAAAGACAAAATTTACCTCTAGATGCGTATTTTCACGTTTTTTGGTCATCGCCAGCTCCTCCTTTAGATCTTTGATCGTCACTTTGTGTGTCGTTTGACACTGAAAAATAAAAATATTATATAATTTTATTTTTCTGCAAAACAATTTCACGTTAAATTACTTTTTCACAAGAAAAAAATAAAAAATTTTGCATCATTCAATATCTACCTCAGTGGTGACAGACTGTAGTTTCTGACGAAGCTCTTCGACGTCCACTAGAGATTTTTCAACCTTTTGTTTTTCTTCAACTGCATTCTTAAGATCACTAGTCAAGGTTGCAATCGTTTTTTCATAATTTTCTTTGCACTGGAACATAAATATTATTTTATTCTTGATTATTTACTTCAATTATTGTATAGTTGATTATAAAACTAATTTAAGTCATTTATGAAAAAATAAACGATTATAAAAAGTAGGAATCTATAAGGAAATTTATATGTATTGTAAATAAAATTGTAAAACAATATTTACAAATAATTATTGCAACATTAGAACATAATTGTCAATGATTCAATTTTTACCTCAGTAGTAACAGATTGTAG
This sequence comes from Cremastinae sp. A BG-2022a, assembly GCA_030522545.1. Lineage (NCBI taxonomy): Eukaryota > Metazoa > Arthropoda > Insecta > Hymenoptera > Ichneumonidae > Cremastinae sp. A BG-2022a. The sequence goes on from JAPYYW010000698.1 coordinate 5,459, forward strand.
TTTCTGATAAAGTTCTTCGACATCCACTAGAGATTTTTCAACCTTTTGTTTTTCTTCAACTGCATTCTTAAGATCACTAGTCAAGGTTGCAATCGTTTTTTCATAATTTTCTTTACACTGGAACATAAATATTATTTTATTCATAATTATTTTTTCAATTATTGTATAGTTGATTATAAAGTTTAAGTTATTTACGAAACAATAAACGATTTTTAAAAGTAGGAATCTACAAGTAAATTTATATGTATTGCAAATAAAATTGTAATAAAATATTTACAAATAATAATTATTGCAATATTAAAACATAATTGTCAACGATTCAATTTTTACCTCAGTGGAAACTGATTGTAGTTTCTGACGAAGCTCTTTGACATCCACTAGAGATTTTTCAACCTTTTGTTTTTCTTCAGCTGCATTTCTAAGATCACTAGTCAAGGTTGCAATCGTTTTTTCGTAATTTTCTTTGCACTGGAACATAAAAATTATTTTATTCAATTATTCTATAATTGTTTACACAACTAATTGAAGTCATTTATAAAAAAAAACGATTATAAAAATTAGAAATCCATAAGTTAATTTATATGTATTGTAAATTAAATTATAAAAAAAATATTTACAAATAATTATTGTAATGTTGGAACATAATTATCAGCGATTCAAGTAGTACTCAAGGTCTGCCAATCTCAAAAAGTCAGGCAGTCGAAAAAGTGACCAAAAAATTATTTAAAAATTATTTAAAAACGAGTTAAATCATAAGCATCCTTTAAAAAATAGCGAAAAATTATTTTTTATAACATAATTAAATCAATTCGTTAATGATAATTGTAATTGTGTTTGCAAAAATAGATTCGTACCTCGTTAATTTGAATATCTAGGCTTCGCTTCATCTCCTCTGTTTCGCTCAATAAATGTTGTAAATTATCTTTTTCGGAAATGGCATTAGACAAGCGTTCACCCATGCATTTTACGTCACCCTTCAATCTCTCGATGCACTCTTCATCCTTCTTCGACTGGCTCTCCAAAGATTCGTTCGCTATTCGCAGTTTCTCGATGTTTTTCTCGAATTTCATAATCACCTAGAAACAGAAAAATAATTATAAGTAATTATAGATAATAATTATAGAAAAAATGGCGTTGAGTTTTTGAAAAAATTATAAAAATCTACTCGATAAACTTTTTTAAAACGAATATCTGATATGTGAAAAATAGGAAAAATTATTGAAAAAATTCATACTATCGTGATAAACACGCTATTTTAAGTATACTTCATTATTTAATTTTGCAGAAACAACGCTCCTAATCACTTTGAAAATTTGTAAATACTTTGCCTACTACTTCAATATTAATACTTTCAATTTTTTTTTAATCTCTCTTTTTTGAATATAGAAAAAGTACATATTTGTACATATTTTCATTGAAAAATTTATAAACCTTTATAATTTCTTAAAAATTAATAAATTTTGTTAAAATGGAGGTATTATTCTTGAAGTAGTAAGCAAAGTATTTGCAATTTTACATTTAGACTATGTACATTTTTCCATTGAAAAATGTACAAATACATATTAACTTCTTTATTAAATACCTTTTAAAATATCCTCCTAAAGTTCACCAAATTTAGCAAGCATTTTTTAAAAATCATTAATTATATGTAAGCGCAGTTTCATTAAAATCTCTCTTTTTTGAAATAAGGGCTCAACATCCTTAAGGTAGTACAACTGAGACAGTATATTCAAAAGTTTGTCCTCATATGTTAACTAAATGTAAAATCATCATTTGAAATTTGTTGAGACATAATTTATTTTAAAATTGCACAGATCTTTGTTAGCATTGTGTTAAAGTGTTTCCAAAATTTAAAAAGGCTTTATCATGTAATTATTTAGATATTAAATTTTAAAAATTGCTACTTTTAACATGGGCTCTTATGGAAGATTCGAAAAAGCAACGACTTTCAATATATATCTCGATTTCTAGATGGTGAAATTTTGCAAAATTTGACACATGTTTTCATATGACATTAAAGAAGATCTGTGCAAATTTTTAAGAAAATCTGTCTCAACGCGGCTTTACGATTGTACTACCTTAAGAACAGGATATAAACAATCCATCAAATTGTCATATTTAAAAAAAAATATCGCTCATGCATCCTTAATATATCGAAGAACACACCTGTTCCTTGTCTCTACAATCTCTCTCAAGATCCAATAATTTCTCTCTAAGTACAATCAATTCCTCATTGCCGCTATCCGTAGCTTGGACAGACTTTTCTTCGCTCGATTCCAGCAAGCTGGTTTGCATCGATCTATTTCTCTCGTCGATCCGATCGGTCTGAGTGCTCATCTCGTTCGATTCCGCTTCGATTTCAGAACTCTTGCTTCGTTCGAGGGCGTCCTTCGTCAACGAATTGTCACCTGGACCAGCCGCCGAATTTTTAACTTTCAGCTCGTTTATTTTGCGCGTGACGTCGTTCAATTGTTCCTTCGCCACGTTCAAAGTTTCGTGCAGCAATTGGATTTCCGTAACGCTCTGCGACAGCTTTTCCTTCAACGACAAATTTTCAGCCTCGGTCGTCCGAAGTCTCGCTCGCAGCTCGACGATTTTCTCGTCCGAAATTTCATCGTTGTCCTGATTTTGATTCAATTCCTGCACCTGAACGTACATCTCGTTCTCACGATTTTCTCGATCGTACGGCGTTGTCGGGATTCGCATTCCTTCGTCGACGTCGGTCTTGATAAACATCGTGGCGGGTACTCTGACGTTCGAAAAATCCGTTGACGTATCGCCCTCGGACTCGGATAAAATTTCTTTTTTTATTTCTATCGCAGGAATGGCTTCCTGTGAGCTGTTGGCACTCGATTTTTTCAAACTTTCGAGCTTTTCCTTCAATTCTCGAAGTTCCTCCTCCGATTTTTCCTCGAGCATACGATATTTTTCCTCGGCTTCCCTCAGCTTCTCCTCCAGCAAATCAGCCACTTTGGTTTTCTCCTCCAAACAGACGTTTGTGTTCTCGATCATCGATTTAAGGTCTGCTATCGATTCCGTCGCTTCTGCGAGAGCTTCGTCTCGGTCCTTCAATCGGTCTTCCATCATTTGCGCATCTGAGGATATCGCGATGTATTCTTCTTTCGCCTCGTTCAAAAATTCTTTTAGTTTCTGGAAATTGAATGAAAACGAGATTAATTCATAATTTACAATCCTCGTCTTGTCAAATTTATATATTTAAAGGCAGTACTATAATAAAACGAAAGTTTACAGAAAATAATTATATTTTGAATTTTAGAAAGTCAAGTGATAACTAATTTGGTGGCAAAAAAATAGAGAGGAGTAGTCGATGTCATTATTGAGAAAAATTAAATCGAAAGTGTGCTTTTTGGCACGTAAAGATACCCCAAATTAATAATTTTTTGGTTTTTTTTTGTCAAAGTTGGAAGATCTAAATAAAAATATTTAAGTAAAAAAAACTTTCGTTAAAGTACGGTTCGTTATGTTTTTTGGTACCCTGAAACTAAATCCGTACTCATAATTTACAAATGTTTACGTTATAATTAAATATGGCATCTTTTTTTACAAAAAGTTCATTACTTTCAATATTAACGATTTTTTTCAGGCATGAAACGTGCAAAAATTTGAAATTTTTTTTTCAACGATCAGTGCACAAAATTATTAAAATTGGACCAAAAAATGTATTTCCACTTAAATAATTTTTTCATTCAAGATGGCGACTAAAGTGGAAAAATATGCGTTTTTAATTAATTTTTTTGTTTATTTCATCAGTCAAGATTTATAATAAGTTTAAATGATGTTTATCATCAAACTTTTCAATATTGACAATGCATCTTTCCAAAAAAGTGGATCCAATATGATGACCAAAAAAGGGCTAAAATTCAATAATGCCTAGATTTTTCGAAGGAAAAATCTGAATAACTAAAAATAATTAGAATATTTCTACAACCAGAAATATTGTTTAAAACCAAAACTATAACTGAAAAACGCATTGTAATTGAAAATTGATCAATCTAGCTGAAATTTCTGTCAATTTCTCTCAACAAAATTATCGAAAGGATAAATCTAAAGTTTGAATATTATCGCATAAATAACACAATTTGGGCCACAAAAACAAATTGTGTGTAATTTTAACTAGACTCCCCTATCTTTATGTATTTTGGCACGCTGAATCTGGACTCCGTTTTGTCCGTATACCGTCAAAATTTCGAGTTAATTGCGAAAAATCGTAAAAAATGGCAAAAAAACTGCAATTTTCATGATAAAAATTTTTTTATCTAAGATAAGTCTAATTTTTATGTATTTTAATCCCCGGAATCCGAATCTCAAGCCTATTTGACCCGTACACCCATGAAAATTCAAGTAAATGGCAAAATACCCCTAAAAATGCCAAAAATTGTAAAAAAATTGCTATTATTATGATAAAAAAATTTTCTGAAACTAAATCAAGTATGATTTTGATGTATTTTGATCCACTGAATCCCAATCTCAAGCCTATTTCATCCGTACACCCTTTAAAAATCTAAGTAAATTGCAAAAACCCCCAAAAAATTTCTGAAAAATGCAAAAGATTGCAATTATTGGATTAAAGAAAATTTTATAAATTTTAAAGATTGTTTAGGGATTTTTTGCAATTTACTTATATTTTAAAGGGTGTACGGATGAAATAGGCTTGAGATTCCGATTCAGTGGATCAAAATACATCAAAATCATACTTGATTTAGTTTCAGAACATTTTTTATCGTAATAATTGCAATTTTTGACAATTTTTAGTTTTTCGCAATTAACTCGATATTTTGACGGTGTACGGACAAAACGGAGCCTAGATTCGGATTCAGTGCGCCAAAACACACAAAGATAGGGGAGTCTGGTCAAAAATCACAGCCAATTTTTTTCTGTCCCGGTATAAATAATTTTCTATTCTAAAAATTGTCATTAAAAAAAATTAATTACTCTTATGTGTTCTTGCTTCTCATGCAGTTGCTTCTTCAGTTCTTCGACGTACGCTGCGCTATCGTCGTCTTTGCAAAGAGAGGATTGGGCCTTGGAGAGGAGATCTTTGAGATTTTTGCGCTCGTCATTGGCGAGACTAAGCTCGAAGGCCATTTTGTTCTTCTCCGTCAAGAACGTCTCGTTGTTCTCCCGGAGATGCTTCATAGTTTTCTTCAGCGAGTGAATTTTCGCCTGGAGCCGCGAATTTTCAACCTCCAGAGCGCCGTAATCAACCTCGTCGTCGGTGTCGCTGGCGGTGCGTCGTCGTTTGCGAGAGATCAGCTCGTTTATCTTCTCTTTATAAAAATTTTCCACCGCGTTTACTCGCCACTCGAAATTGTCCTCGGATTGGGCCTCGACGTCCTTGATCCGGTCCTTCCAATCGTTCTCCAGCTTCTTCATCATCGCTGTGTAAGTCTGCGTCAATTCCTGCCTTATTTGAAAATCTCTCTCGAGGGCGGAGGCCTTGAGGGCCGAAATTTCCTTCCTCAGAGCCTCATTCTCCTCGAGCAAGTCCTCGTAATCCTCAGGATTTACGTACAAGCTCTCGGACTTTGAAGATTCGGCGGACTCGACGATGTCGCAGAGCTCCAGAGGATCCCAGTCTGTGTTCGACTTCCGACTCTGGGCGACGATCTGGGAGAAACGAGTTTTCGAGACCTTACGCCGTATCTTCTTCGGCTCGACGATGATTTTCTTCGCGATTGCCGAAAAATTGAGCACGTTTTGCGTCTCGACGTAAAGATTCGGTACAGGATTGACGTTTACTATGAGAGCAATTTGTTCCTTGCCCGAGAGAGCTCGCTGGAAAAGCCGAGTAAGCTTCGACTCCCGGAAGGGCCCGACGTGCTCGTGACGTTGCTTGAACGCCTGGCCCTCGTAGATCGACTTGAGGCAGCGCCCGAGCACGAGGAGGCTCGTGTTTATGTTCTGAGCCTCCTTGAGCCTGTCGCCGACGTTCAGAGTCTTCTTCAGCCTCTCCGAGCCGGCGAGGTCGCAAAAAGTGAACGTGCTGATCTTCACCGAGTCAGGAACGTTCTCGATGTAATATTTGAGCAGGTGGATCGTGAAGATGCAGTGGGAACGCGAGCTCCGGGCGTTCAGAGCTGTCGCAGCGACCTTCAGGTTGTATTGTCCAGCCATTAATACCTGATAGGCTTCGGAGCCGGAATTCACGCAGATAGTTTTCAGGCCCTTGATGAAGGCCCTGTTGTCGCTGTCCGTCGCGAGCTTCAATAAAGGACGACGCCTCTGGCAGTCGTTCGACAACAGGTCGTAAATGTTCTCGTTGTAAATCTCAGCGAAGGAAACCCAAACGCTGTAATGGGCGTCGCAAGCTCGGCTCGGCCTTATCGGCGATTCCTCCTGGAGAAACTTTTGCATCTGCTTGTACGAGTTTATGTACTGGTGCTTGTCCAACGAGCCAAACGTCAGGAACTTGTTCTTCGCCTCCAACTCTTGCGCTCGCTCGATCGCGCTCAGGCTCACCACCTTGTTGCTGTGGACCGGCTTGTAACACGGCGTCGGCCTCGGGCTCACGTTCGAGAATACGAACTCCAAGCCACGTGGAATTATTCCTGGCGACGTCGTCGTTCCTTGCAGGGTGTACGATTTTCCAGAATTCGTTGTTCCTTTGAATCATTCAAATATTAAATATTCATTCAAATATAATATTCCAGAATTCGTTGTTCCTTTCAATCATTCAAATATTAAATCATTTAAATATATTTACATATAATTTATTATATTTATTATATAATATATTATATTTATTATATTTTATATATTATATATTTTATATAATATATTTTATATATACTATATAAAATTATATAAATATAATAAATACAAAATATATAATATATATAATATATGTAATATATATAATATATAATATATAATATAAAATATATTTATGTATTATATTATATATTTAAATTATATTTAAATATAAATTTAAATATATTAAATATTAAATATATTTTAATATATTTTAATATATTTAAATATTCATTTAAATATAATATTCCAGAATTCGTTGTTCCTTTCAATCATTCAAATATTAAATATTCATTCAATGAAATTATTATGAAAATTGTGAAAGTTGTTATTATGAAAATTTGCTGAAAATTATTATGGAACCTAGTCTCAATATTAATGAAAAATTTTATTTTATTCATTAGTGCTAAAGCACAAAAAATTTTTTTTATCGAAGATGCTAGAGTCTAAAGGTCGATATATACAACATATAAGGTGGTCGAATGGGGTGGAATTCCTCATATATGTATATAAATGAACAAAATAAAGTTTGTAGAAAGAATTCTAAAATCATTCATTTTTTCCAGTTTCATGTCATAAAAAATAAAAAATAAAAATATAAAACTGGAATATAAATCTTGTTCACGAAATTATAATTATTTTATTTCGCGTGGTTCAATCTGTATTTCTTAGCTACACATTATATGGGCAAAAACACGTATATACAGCGACATGAGCACGTCTAAAATGGTGTACTTCAAAATGTAAACATTTTTTTCATCTTGTAACGTCTTCAATTCCAAAAGTTCCATACATGATTTAGACTCATTTTAAGAATACTAACAATATAAATGTCAAACAATTCGGAATCAAATTAAAACAATAATTTTTACAAATAAATACTCTAATCAAATTCTAGTTATTATTTTTCAGAATAATGAAACAAATTTTTTTTTCAATTAAATTTCTTATATACAATGTACATCACAAAGATCCAATTATAATTTTATAGTTTCGTGTATAAAATGAGAACAATCCAATCATTTTACCATCTGTCCTGATATTTATTTTTCATAGAATCAATTTTAATGAAAAACTTAGGTTGGTTATTTAAAAAACTAATCAGCAAGCATGCTAAATATTGTTCAATTTATATGACAAATAGTTGAAAAAAAGTAAGTAAAAAAATTTTAGAGAAATTCACTGTGCTAACAATGTTACAAAAATGAAAATTATTAGCTATTCAGAGTTCAATCCTGTTTATATAAAGATTTTGTCAACTTTCAACTTTTTGAAGTAATTATTAAGACAATGAGTAAACAGTATTCAATATTAAAATTAAAATAGATTTAAAAATGCCAGGAAATTGTACCATTTTGAAAATGGTATATTGCAAAATTGAAACTTTTTGGAGTAATTATCAAGAAACATAAGTAAGCAGCATTCAATATTAAAATAGATTTTTTAAATTCCACAAAATTGTACCATGTATAAAATGCTTCTTTTTGCAAAATTTTAACTGGTAAACAATACTGTTTATTTTGTATACCAACGTTTTAGATATACAAAAACATGTTAGCTAGAGGAAACCATTAAAAAACGACTTACCGTAAGTCATGACTGTACAATTTGCCCCGCTGAGGAAATCGACCATCCTCTGCTGGATAGTGTCTTCGAAGAGTTGAAACTGAGTCGTTTCTGGGCCGAAGGTCTGGGTAAATGTGAATTTTCTGCAAACGGCATGGGAACTTTTGTGGCTCTTGATCGAAGAGATCGTGCTGTCCAAACTCGGTAGCTTGGTAACGAGAGTCGTTGAGCTCGTTATTTGGTAAGCATCCGCCTCTTCCTGCGTTAACTTTATCTTCCGCGGGAACGGCTTCATCCGAAGATACACCTTAACCGTCTGGAGGTTCAACGATTCCGAATTCAAAGAACCATTTTCGTCAGAATATTCTACCTCCTCGTCTTCGTACAACGAAATTAAATTTTGCTTCATGTTCGGAATCGGTCGTTGACTGAAGGCGAGAATACTCGGATTCCGACCGTAAATGTACGACATATTATCGTGCGTGCCTTCGACGTCCGAAGACGTCGTGGAGTTACCTTCCTCCACCGTCTCCTCCATCTAAAAACCCAAAAAACACAATAATAAAAATAATAATAAAACGTCACCAAAATTACTTATAATTGTTTTTTTTTATAACGTTGCAACAATTTTTTTTTTTTTGTATTTACGTATCGTAATCAGAAAAACTGCGAAAAAAATCAATGAAATTCATACGAAATAATATCTCGATCGAATAAACAAATGTTCCTAAATAATTAAATAAAGAAAATTTTTAAACGTCTTTTCTTGAAATGAAAATGGTGTCGATTTTAACCTGTTGCTCAGATTAACGTCAAAAATCGAATTCTCACCGTGTTTATCGAAGCACTGGAACGTCGTCGTTTCGATGCTCACTCCAAATTCTTTTTTCGGGATAATTAAACAAGATTTAAAAATATTTAACTCAGACAACGCGTCATAAAAATTTCATCGACAAACGAATGTCCGAGCTCGTTGCTCTCGCGAAGCCGTTGAGTTTGAATACAGTGACGCGCGATTGGAAGAATTTCAGCCAATCGGACGCTTTCCCTCCGTATCGCCGCGAAAACACGAGTGCGTTCCACTTGTCGTCTAGAACGCTCGCAACGACCGAAAAACAATGTAACGAGGATAGAACGAAGGCTTTGTGGGCGACAAGTGGAACTTGTAAAATGAGTAAAAAAAAATTTTGATAAAAATTCGCGACTTCCGGTCCAAGCAGCCAATCGTTTTGAAATTTTCTTTGTGTACAGTATACACACTTGTGTGGAGGTAAATAAACACGCTTTTGCAAAAAAAAATTCTGCTGGAATTCATTTTTTGCGGGAGTTTGAAAATTATTTTCATTTTCGAGCATTTCGAAAATGTCATTGCGAAAAATAACGTTTAATTTTCTATCAATTACGAGTTATAATTATTTAATCTATAGAAATTATTGTCAAGAATGAACTAATGATTTTTATTTTATTTAATAATTCATAAGTTTGTGGTTACTTGTGTCAAACTGGCAGTGATTGATCAACAACATTCGTGTCAGATGTAATATCTTTTTGGATGTTTTTTTTTATATGATTTATAAAAGGTTTATATTAAAGAATAAACAATTTTTTAAATATAAAAACATTCATAATATTCATAATTTGGAAAGAAATAGTCGATTACCTGCTTGTATTTATCTCATAAAAATACACACCTAACCTCAATTTTTTTAACGAAATGATATATGTTACTTTATTATCGAAAAAATATTGAATGTTTATGATAAAATTTAATTTCATTGGAATTATTTTCAGATTCGTCTTGAATTATGTCATTCATTCAATTTGAAAGTGCAAGTGCCAAAGAGGCGGAGAGACAAGCCGTCAGAGATACTCGAGAGAAAATCTTGAATGAGGTAAAACAATAAATTCGACGTAACTTTTTATTCTCTCTCTGGGTTTTAATGAACAATCTTTTAACTTTAGCTTAAATATTTTTTATTACTCAGGCTTGGATGACAATTTTCATACATTAGATTTATATCTTAAGAGCAACAAAGTGGGCGCTTTTTTATTTTTTACCCGCTTGAATTGATATTTTGCTGGTATATTTCCTATAAATAATAGAAAATTGAGTTTCAAAGTTATTCCCACATTATTATGCGTATAAGTTAAGATGTAATAAAAGTGAACTGAGAAAATTTGGCATGTTTGAAGTCCTCCAGCCTTATTTTTTGAGAATCAAAAAGAGGAAAATCTCAAAATTTCATACTGAAGTTAAAATTTTTTAGTAAACTAAACATATAAAATCATAAAAAAGTTTTGTTTTTATACAAGTTTTGTATATAAAAATGTATATGACATTAAAGAAAAATTTATCGCTGATTAACCCAGAAGTCTATCATTCAAAATCACAAATTCCAACTTAAATTTTTTTTTGTAGAATTATCCAAACAGCTGGAAATCTTGACAGTACATATCTCAATTTTACAGGGTCAATAATCAATCAAAATAATCAATTTTTATACATCTGTTTTCAAATATCCAATGATTTTTCTGTAAATTGTTGACAATTTCTATAGAAGGATATTTTTGTACAAAAATTACCTTCGATAGTTAAAACTAAATATTTGGACTTTAATGTGTAATAAATATTAAACGTTAGGCTGAGGCAGCTTACAAACGAAAAGAAGCTCAGAAGCAGAGAGCCAAGGAGAGAGGCGACGATCAATGGATGCTCCCTTCCATTGAGGCTAAACTCTCGTCCACGCAATCTTTAAAGAAAAAGAAAGAAAAGAAGAAAGAGAAAAAGGAAAAGAAGAGCAAAAAGTCAAAAAAGAAAAAAAGGAGACACAGCTCATCCAGTTCTAGCGATGTAAGTACAAACTGACAGCTCTTTTGCACAGATTCATTTTTATCAATTAAAAAAGAAATTTTTATTTTTAATCTGCCAATATAAGAGATTGTTCATATAATTACCATTTTTGCCCAAACAGGATTCTTCGGATGATGAAAAAGTGGAGTGGGTCGAAAAGACAGCAGATACGCCAAAGACATCGAACAGAGAAAAATCAGAAACTGCGGAACAATCGAAGCCCATTGAACGCGAAGAATGGATGAGCCTTCCCTCTTCCTTTCTGTTATCTTCTCGAGAAGATAAACAAAGGAAGAAGGCTGAAGAAGAAGCCAAAGCAAAAGAAACTTGTATATTGGCTAACCCGGGTCAGAGCTCCAGAGAATTGAATCCGTACTGGAAAGACGGTGGGACAGGATTGCCCGAGGCTGAAAATGAACAGAGAAATAAGAGTTCGTTGATGGATGCTGCCTGGTTGAAAAAAAGTCTTCGGAGAGCACAAGAACAGGCTGACGAGGAAGGAAAGACTCTCGAAGAAGTTGCAGCGGCCAGATGGGGTGTACGTCAATACAGCATTCAATTTATCAACAAGTGTCATATTATGACAGCAGTTGAAAAATATTATTTTATCAATTTAAGGTAGTTCGATAGCTAAGTGTTATCTAAAAAAAGAATTCACTCGCCTTTGTGAAAAAATAGTGTCCATAAGGAGGTAGAAGTTTACGAACTATTGAAAATATTATTAGCAATCACAGAAGCATCATTTTTATTATTTGTCTTACTTGTATTGGACTTTGAGAGTGTTAAATTTTTTACATAAACACACAAACGATTGTCTCTATGATCTTTTTCTCAAAAACTGAAACGTCCACCATGCCAACTTTTTTTATATAACATCTGTAGGTGGTACTCTAACATATTTAATTTTTTCATAATTTTCATAAATATCATTTTCAAGTTATCTTTATGGCTAATTTTTTTGACGTTCAACACGTGTTTATATGGGGAAATTCCTAAACTCAAACTTCAAATGTCTGAGAAACTAAACTGTAGAATTACTCAACTCTTTTTCCATTCAATTTATTTTCTTTTTCTACAAAACATACAATTTTTTCCAAATTTTCTTAAATAAACGATTTTTGCTATCGAACTATCCTGAAAATAAAAATTATATCGATTTTAAATTTAAAAAATTTTTTTCCAGTCATTAGATACCATAAACTCGATGATCAGGGAAGCTGAAAATAATATGAAACGGACGTACGGTTACGAGAGAAATAGGAGGCACAATGATGAAAAATCATCGTCTTCGACGAGAAATTATTACGACAGAAACGATCGCGATGAACGATCTCACCGATATAGAAATCGGTCACCAAAGTACGATGACAGAGAATCTTACGGTGGACGAAGAAAAAAGGCTTTTATGAAACCCAATGAAGATGATTCGAGCCCTGTGAGCTCTCGAAAATCTTCCTCGAGCGTCAAAAGATGGCAAAAATCGGAAATGAAGGACAAAGTAAACGAAACCTGCAGAGACACTGAAAAATTAAAAACAGTAGAAAAACGTGCGGAAATATCGAGCGAGAGCTCTTCCGAGGACGAGAAAGAATCAATGAACGAAAAAAATAATTGCGAGAAGTCTGACAATCTCGGAGAAGAGTTGACCGAAGCTGAAATGAATCAGATCGGTGCGAAAATCGTGAAAGCTGAAATAATGGGGGATACGGTAAAATTCTTTGTTTTTTTTTTTGATGAAATTTTCATCATTTGATTTTTAATTTTTACAATTTTTTTCATTATTTGATAAATTTCTCATTTTTATAATTTTTTTTTTCATTTTTTGATAAATCGTTCATTTTTTTGCATTAAATATTTTAGTTACGCAAATGATGAAATTTTATCGATGTTTTTAGGAATTGGCAGAGAAACTCAAAGCAAAATTGGAGCTTGCACGAGAAGTTCGCAAGAATAAGCCCGCATTGTCGAGCACGTCGAGGCCTGCTAAGGACGAGGACGTTATTTTGACCAAAACCGATGCGAGAGGTATGGCGAAACCTTTGGAGCCGCGAAGCCTTTACGAAGAACCTAAGGGAGGTCGCAGAAAAGGCAAGAAAGTCGATACTCACGAATCCGGCAAGCGAGTCCGTTACTTCGCCGACGACGACAAATTTACTCTTCACCAAATGGTAAAAAATTGTTTAAAAAAAATTTTTTTTAAATTAATTTTATCAGATATGTTGGAGCGATTCCAGGTCAATTCAACGACGATTTTAACTTTGACCCTTATGGTAAAAATTCTTTTTTTAATATGTTTTTGTAGATGCAAAATGAAGTATGCCAATTTTTAGCCCTTTATCTAAGTTTCTCAAAATTCTTTAAATGTTCATAGTTTTTACAATAATGAAGATATCGTGACTCAATAGGAGGTTAATTTTTTTTCTTTTTTAATGTACTTTTTCGAACAAAAATTAAGAATCGTGAAAAACATTTTTTTTAGTGTCTCTTTAGCCATTTTGAGCTCAAAAATTGGATTTGCTTTCAATAGGACTCCTTCGATTATTAAAAAAAAAGTTTTATATAACAAAAAATTTTCATTTTTTTTGTAATTTTGCTTTTTTTCGCTCTGTGACTACGGAATTTTTTTTTTTACACGAAGTTATAAATTTTATGTAAAATAAAATTTCCTTTTTTTATAACTTTGATCTCTTTTGATCTGTCACGAAAATTTTATTTTTTTATACGAAGCTATTTCAAATATTTTGTTCGTTTTCGTAGAATGTTATAAATTTTTTTGAAAAAAATCGAAGGGGTCCCATTGAAAAAAAATTCAATTTTTGAGCTCCAAACGCCCAAAAAGACACTAAACATCTTTTTTCTCAATTTTCAATTTTTATTCCAAAAAGTAAACATTGGCCTTTTATTAAGTTAGAATATTCTAATTACTGTACAGAAGCTACTAATATTTTAAGAATTTTAAGATACTTCGGTACGTTTTAAGATGGAGGGCTAAAAATCAGCATAAATATTTCATTTCGTCATAACATTAACATACAATAATATTTCATAATAACATACTTAAAAAAAAATCATTGTGGTAACCATCAATTCGTCGTTAAATTGACCTAAAATCGCTCCCATATAAGAGACACTGAAAACGAAGTCAATGAAAATTTCAGTTCCAACAAGAAAAAGGTCAATCGTCGGCTGACAATGACGCAACTTTCGTCAAACTTGCTTCGAAGGTAATTTATTTGAAGATTCAATTTTTTTAAGACTTTATTTTCATTGTGTATTTATCTTCTTTTCTCATGGAATGTTATTCTTTCAGAGTATGGATATGGACGAGCTTTTCGAGCAGCGTATCACACGAGAGGATTCCGATGCGAAACAGGACGCCAGGGATCGCTCGAGAGCTATCAAAGAGCACAAAAAGATGGAAAAGAGCTTGGATAATTGTCGTTTGTGCTTCGACTCGAAGAACATGTTGAAACATCTTATAGTCGCGATGGGAACCAAAATTTACGTCAGTCTTCCATTTCACACTTCTGTTACCTCAGGACACTGCATACTAGCCCCCATTCATCACGTTTCTTGTCAAACCCAATTGGATGAAGATGTATGGGAAGAACTTGAGGTAATAAACATTATGAAAATTACTGTCATTGAATGGAAATTAATTTCTGTATATGAATTTTACGACAAAAGTATGAGAAAAGTTTTCAAGCGTCGTTATGTAAATTTTATACGATTTTGGGTTTTAGATTTCAGAATTTTTGTATTGAATATTCAATACGTTTTGAAAGTTAATAACCACATTATGAAATTTAAAAAAATTATCTTCAAACAGTTTAAGATGTAATATGTTAAATAATGCACCAATACCATTGATATTTTCAGAATTTTAAGAAAGCATTGACAAAAATGTTCATGGATAAAAAAGAATATCCAGTTTTCTTCGAGATAGCTGTTGGCTTGCACAAATTTCCTCACATGAAGTTGGAGTGCATATCGTTGCCGGAGGAAGTTGGTAGCATGGCACCAATGTACTTTAAGGTCAATTTCTCGATTTTATAATATTTTATTTATTTATATTTATGTTCTTTTAATTATATTTATTTTATTTTATTTATATTTATTTTATTTTATATTATTATTTAATATATTACAATCTATAAAACATTTTTTGACATTATTTTTTAATAATTTTCACAGAAAGCACTTTTGGAGTGCGAAACAGAGTGGTCAACCAATAAAAAAGTAATCGAACTGAGTGGCAGAGACGTACGTCGGGCCGTGCCAAAAGGCTTGCCATATTTTGCCGTAACTTTTGGCAATCACGGAGGCTTCGCTCACGTTGTCGAGGATGAAAAATTATTTCCCAGGGACTTTGCTCAAGAAATAATAGGCGGCATGATGGACCTCGATCACGCTCTTTGGCGTAAACCACGAGGGGAAAATTTCGATCAGCAGAAGAAAAAAGTTTTGGAGTTTGCAAAATCTTGGCGAGCGTACGATTTCACTGTCAAAAATGACCGATAAGTGAATCGATTGCATAATTGTAATGTACATTCTTTTTTTGAAACGATTATGTTGCGTTGAGCTAGTTCACTATTTTTTTGTAAATATAAAATGCTTTTGATTTATCTTGCAGAAATTTGCGTCGTTGGGTCGTGACAAATATTTTTCCACCACAAATATTTTGCTTTTTTGGATATAATGACTTTTTTTAATTTGTTACAATCCAATGGTCGAGATTGTAATGGTGAATTTTAGGGTGGGTGATAAAAAGTGACTTTTTTTTTAATTCTCCTCCGCCATTGAAAATCTGGTTTCTGGGAACCTTCAGAGAACTCTCGTCAAGTATTTGCTTTTTAATTCGTAGCTAAAGTTCAATGTTAACCAGTTTTAATGCATTTTCCTAAAATTTTAACATTCAACTTTAGACACGAATATCTTCTTAAAACTTCATCTAATCGACTAAACCCGAGAGACCATTTTTTAAGATCAGTAAATTTCCTATAAAAAATGTATTGCCCATTTTATTCTGCTTACTACTCAGTGATTTACGTACATTTTATTATGTTCATTATTTAATGAGTTATAAAATAATGATGAAAAAACAAAATTTTTAAATATATCAATCTTTTAGCTCAAATATCTTTGAATTCGTGAATGAAAAATTCACAAAAGAACTTTTTTGTAGAGCGTTCAATTTTCTACAAAAATATTGATATTAAATGACTCTAAGTTTGATATACAGCAAGATACGAATTTTTCTCTGTGAGAATTCATCAGAGGTACCCAGAAACAAGATTTTCAATGACAGAAGAGAATTTAAAAAAGTTACTTCGTGTGAATATTATCCCAAAAAAAAATTCGTAACAAGAATTTTTTTTTCGTGAAATATGAACTGTCAAAAATTTTTAATAATTCATAATGAGCTACAATATGTCAACGAATTCAGAATTCGTTGAATACCTAACTTTTGCAACAAGTATTTTTGAATATTTTCACGAAACCGCCAAAATTATAGACGAGTCACGTTGTGCCATCTGTAAAGAATTTTAAAAAGTACCAGTATTTACAAACATCGACAGATGACGCTATTAGTAAATTCTTCAAATTTTGCCGGAATCTCGGAATGCAGCCATGTAGACAAAAAAACTTTTACAAAGAAATTTATCAACATACGAGTTTCGAAAGTGATGCAAAAAGACTGAAAAACAAAAAAAAAAGTGCATGAACGTTATTCTTTTTAACTGTAAAAAACTTGTTAAAATATTTACAACTGAAGATCGATAGAGAATTGTTGGTTTAAAAGTGAGGTTAATATGTACATAAAATAAAACAGAATGGCTCAAATTTTATTAACAAATGTTATAAATAAAAAATTATCTATTGACGAGTTATTTGAGTGGTTAACGTCCGATAATATTGAGGTAATAATACATGAAACGTTTAATAAAAATGACATTTTGTAAATAATATTTTAGGTTATGTTCGTTGTCATTTGTATTGTTTTTTTTTTTAGGATCCAGTTTTACCTGTCATATCTCAAACTGGATGTACGAGGACAGACTTTGTTTCGTACTTTCTCAATTATCTTCGTGAAGAATGCAAGAGGTATTTTATTAAATTTAAATTATTTATTTAAAAATTTAATACAATATATATTGATATCATATTGTTAGCATTGAAATGTTGTGATTTTTACCTATCTCCTGGATTGGATTTCTCGAAAATATGAATTAATTGCCAATTATTTACCAATTAATTAATATATTTTTCTTGCATTCGCTAAAAAAATTAAAAAATAATATTTGTTATATAAAAAAATTAAGCGTGAAACTTCAAGATCACATTTTTGCTAAGAAATTGTCAGATCGCACAGTTGGGTAATTGCTAAAGTACTCACTTTAGAAAATGTAGGTACGCAGGTTCAAATCCCAACACAAATGAAAAATTTAATCCGGCACCATAGATACCAAAAGCACTCGGGAAGGATGCTGTGCTATAAAAAATGGTGAAAATCCGTAGCACAGCTCAGTAATAAATTATTTTGTGTTTTTTGCTAAAAAATATCTTTTTGTGGCAACTAAATTTGATTTTTTTGAATTAACTAAACTTGCGTTTCACCACCCTTATCCGCTGCTTTGCTTTGAGTCAAACGAAATTTAGTTGATTGAAACAAACTTTTTTCTCGGTGTACCTTCATTTTTATAAAATTTATTAATCTTTATTCGACAATACTGTAATTTTAATGAGATTTCATCATGAATAATTCTTTTTTAATTAAATATTTGCTATTTTATTTTTATTACTCTGCTGCTATTTTAATAATATAGAAATAGTTTTATTTGTTAAATTATGTAATTAACAAGAATTAAGTGAAAATGATGGAAAACTTTGAAATTTTTCTACAACAGAGTGTTGCCGGAAGATAAAGAAATTCAAGAGAAATCTGGAAAAAAGGCAACTCCTGGTGAAACTATCAAGCCTGGAATATTGAGAGTAAGAAAATCAGAAGAGTTCTCAATCAAGTCAGATTTAACCAATAGACACGAAACTGTGCAGAGAGATGATCAATACGCAAGGCAATCGAATACTCAGCCTAGAATTGAAAATGCAGTGTTTTATTCTTCATCGCCCTTGCAAGGACCACAAGTTATGTGCATGGGGCCAAGATTACCATCCGGCGGATCTAACGCATCCTCTCCCATGCAAATGGCAAACTTTCCGCCATTGCCGCATCAAACATTTGGATCACCCTCCGCCAACTACCTGAATTGTCAGCATCCGATGGGAAACATTCCACCCAACTTTCATCCGAATTACCAGTTTCAACAAGCTCAATTTCCAGGAAATTTCAATCACGGAAACGTCCAAAAATATCCTATGCAGCAGATGAGCCCAAGACAATACTTCGATAACCCTGCGCAGGGAAGTCGTCTCTCTTGTCCGACTTCTCCTCACCGCAGTTTCAATTCCAGCGTCCTTGGTTACGACCAAGCTCACATGCAAATGGCAAACCTGAGTGTCTCCGCTACCAGTGGTACTTTGGACAGCAGCTTCGCAGATGCTTCGTTCAATGCGAGTTCACCTGTCCGATTTGACAATTCGATCAGAAATGGTGCCAACAACCCAAATCTGTCGAATACTCCATTTAGCCCAGTTTCACCACTGTATGCCAATTACACGTCAGTCCTTTGTCCTCGGTCTGTGGGACGATCTCAAAACGAGTCCCGCAACAGTCCTGACAGTCCCAGTAACGCGAACATCAGCAGAGGAAGCACTCCGAAGAGCTTGATCGGAAGTGGTCAAAAAGGTGGAAAATCTAGCCAAAACGCGAGCCTTTGCCTCGGTGATTTTATGACCAACGAGGGACAAGGATCTAAAAAAAAGTCGAAGAAACAGTTGAAGGTACTCGCGTCCAGACCTTCACCGGCTGAGCAAAGGACTTCCGAATCAAAAACTGATGCGAACAAAAATTCGAGTCTGGCGAAAGCTATGATCAACGAGGTCAAATCACCGCGGAGAATCAAGCCGACAAGGTTGAACGTTTCCAATGACAAAGGTAATTTATTGAATCACAATATTAATTATGTATTTAAATTAAAAATTCTAATGCTCAAAATTTTGGCGATTTCTCAAAAAATCGAATAATTGACTTTTGTTGTATTTAAAATGTTTAATTGTTATATTTTATATTATAATATTATATAATATTAGCTGAATTTCTTAAATTTGTGAAAAGCTATTGGAAATGTGAATTTAAAAAATATCTATATTTGTTGGACAGATCGCGAAGCAGCAGAAAAGTAAAAATAAATGTAATTTTATTTGAATTTAGGCTGCAATACATTTTCCAGATTTTTCTTCAGATCTTGTAGATATTTATTCATTTGAAAATATTCGATTAAATTATTGTCATACTGGAAGCATGACGAACAAAATGAAGAAAGAATCAACTAAATATGTCATTCTCATCATCAGTTATGATCGAGAAACTACGATTTCTTACAGACTTTTCTGCATTTTTAATTCTAAAAAACTTTTTCGGGACCATAACAGCCAAAAAATATGCATGTTCATTACATGAGTAATGAGTTATGGTCTTAAATGAATACAAAAATTTCATAGAAAAAAGCACTTTCAGTTTTTCCCAATTTTTCTAATTTTCCGCATAGCTTTTCCAATTCTTCTTTCTCTAAAAACATTCAAACTACATATTACAAACATTAATATAAATCAACCGAATCGTTCGATATCTTATTTGTATTTGTATAAATAATAGATAATTATACGTAATTTTATATTGCATAAAGTATGTTAATATAAAATATTAAACATACATAAAATATGTGAATTAAAATTATTCAATTATGTTTTAATTACAGCTTAAATATAATTTGATATTTAAAATATTTAAATAATAAACATTTTTTTAGTGTCTTTTTGGCCATTTTGAGCTAAAAAATTATGGATTTTCTTTCAATGGGACCCCTTCGATTTTTTTTAAATTCGGAACATTCTACGTAAAAAAGCAAAATTTTTGGGCCCAGACTGGAGATGGGATTCAAATAACTTCATATCGAAAAAAAATTTCCATAGTCATATAGTGAAAAAGATCAAAATTACAAAAAATAAATAAAAACATTTATTTATTTTTTTTTACACAATGTTATTTGAATCCCATCTTCGGTCTGGGCTCAAAAATGTTGTTATTTAATGAAAAATTTTATGAATTAAAAAAAATCGAAGGGGTCCCATTGAAAGAAAATCAAATTTTTTAGTTCAAAATAGCCAAAAAAAACACTAAAAAAATATTTTTCTCGATTCTCAATTGTTGTTCCAAAAAGTACATTATAAAAGAAAAAAATTAACCTCCTATTAAGTTACGATATTTTAACCACTGTAGAAGCTACAAATATTTAAAGAATTTCACGAAACTTTGGTACGCGTTAAGATAAACGACTAAAAATTGACACAGATACTTTATTTATCATCTACAACAATATATTATAAAATAAAACAAATCGAAAGGGGTGGCATCGTGAAAACGTCATTGAATTGAGAATGACTTTTTCATATATGTTTAAACTACATATATTTAAACTAAAATGAAATTAATTAATTAACTATAACTATAATTAAACCGTATTAAAATATAATTAAACAGCACAATTAAATTAATGAATGAATTATAATTAATTAAGTTGCGATATTCTAACCATTGTAGAAGTTACAAATATTTAAAGAATTTTACGAAACTTTGGTACGCGTTAAGATAAACGGCTAAAAATTAACACAGACACTTTATTTATCATCTACAGCAATATATTATAAAATTTAAAAAATCGACAAGGTCATCGTGAAATCGTCATTGAATTGAGAATGACTTTCTCATATATGTTTAAACTATATTTAAACTATAATTAAATTAATTAATTAACTATAACTATAATTAAATAATAAAATATAATTAAACAGCAAAATTAAATTAATGAATGAATTATAATTAATTAAGTTGTAATTAAACCGTATAGTTTAAATATTATTTAAAAATTTAAATATTTGATATTCAAGTACCCAATGATATATATAAACTACAATTAAACTGTATATAAAGCCTAATAATAAATATTTGTTTTTAGAAAGTCGAGGCTCCGAGGTATTCGGCGTGATAAGCAGACCGACGATAGCCAATCCGAAATTCGTGGAGGCCCCTTCGACGGACAAGGACCAAAAAGAATTGAAGTTCGAGATAGAGCGAGGCTTGTTGAAACTTGAGAGACAGCGACAGCCCAAAAGCGAGACGACCGTCGAGGCTGTGAATCCTGAATCGAATCAAATGGGCTCGTCGAAAGCGGAGGCCACGATAGTCCCGACGTTCGACCTGGTGGAAAACAAGGAAGCCCTCGAAATTTTAGCCTCGTTGTACGGTGGAATTCTGAACCACAATTTGATGTCGAATCCAATGAGCGAGCTTTATTTCCTCGTTACTCTCATAACGACCCAGTACAAAGTGAAGCTTGGGAAAAAAGCAGGAAAGATAAAAGAGGAGGGCGAATCGCCTTCCATCAAGTCTCTCGAGCCCGAGGACGATCTCGGGTGCAGCGAGCTCTCCGACGACGCTTCGACCGGGGCGAAGGAGGACGAGGACTCGACGAACGACGAAAAAAAGTTGGACGAGCTCTCCAAGGAGACGAACGAGTCGCTGATCGTCGACGACTCGACCGTCGAGTCGAGCCTCTCGGACGACTCGAGCTTCCATTATCTGGACAGCCCTCACAATTGCGTTTATTTCGCGATCCTCGTAATCCTGAAACAAAATTATTTCCTGAACGTCCTGGACCGGGCGACGCTGAAATTGTTCTGCGAGAACCAACAGATCGCCAGCTTTCGTGCCCTGGTGCAGCAGAGCTTCGATCACGTTTACAGCGCCAAGTGCAGCACGATTAACCGGATCAAGCAAATTGATTCTGGGTCAGTTACAAGTTTTTCGAAACTTTTTTTTGTTATTACGTTCCAATAGTTAGACTATTTTCGCCATATTATTTTTAATATCAGAATTATTTTTTTCTTAATAAAATCTTGTGGATTATTTTTCCTGTACGAAGAAGTGTATTTTTCATAACGTTAATTTATTTTCTGTTCAACTATTGTGATATTCTACATATTTAAACGTTCAAGTATTTATTTATTGGAAGTATTGTTTAAAGTTAACACATAAAATGAGCTAAAATATCAGATAATAGTTTAGATATGAATTTAATATAGATTTTTTTGTTTGAATTTTTTAAAAAAGAAGATAAAGTGAGAAAACCCTTAGCTGTCCAATTATTGGGACGTTTACCTTATTTACTTTAGCGCCTTTTCCGAAAATCGGTCCGTGAATTTTTATTTTTCTATGACATTTTATTTAATTACAAATAATGATATTATAGACGGGAAAGGAGGTTTCCTACGATTTTATTTTTTTTTATTAACAATACAAATGATGAATTTGTATGATAAAAATGATAAATTTTTGAAATTTTAATCTTTGGCAATATTCGTTCATTCAGTTGACCCCCACTAAATAAAGTAAATAATTGCCTTTTTTTCGAACGAATGGATAATTCGATTTATATGAATCGAATGTAGTAAATTAAATTAAAAAAAAACATTTTTTTTTTGCAGAGGATCGCAGACGAACGTTTGTTTTCAAGTGGATACGGACAACCGGGAAACGTTCCCTTCGGGCGTTGCTTTCACGTTGTTTCGAAAACAGCGCGATTTGTTTTACGATATTTTGAAGGACTGGGAGGACAGTCATTTGAAGCCCGATTGGTCGTTCCAGAGAGCTCTGAAGAGCAAAATCAACGCTTTATTCGCTCTGCACACAGACGCTGTTAATTATTGTCACTTTGCCAAATTATTTGTCTCGCAACTGCTCATCTCGTCAATGCAGAATGGAAAAACTGTAAGAAATTGGATTATTCGGTAAATCTTTAAGGTGGCTGAGTTCTTAAAGTACAGTTCTAGCACTATTTCAAATTAAAAGTCATCCAGTGACAGGTCTACTCTCTATGTGATTGCACAAAAAAAATAAAAAAAATTTGAAAAAATAGTGAAAAATGTCACTTAAATTAGGAAGCTCGTTACTTAGCCATTTATTGTTTTGTACAATATATTAAATATTTATTGTTGTGTACAATAAATATCTAAGTAACGAACTTCGTAAACTTTTAACACGTGCTCATATGGAAAGATACAGAAAACAGCCATTTAAAATAATTATGTAATATCTTAATGAAGAGTTTCCTAATTATCTTGAAATGTTCACACAACCATTTATTGAGATTTTATTTCTCAAATTAATTTTCTCAAATTTTCCATAATTTTTGATTTTGAACACAGCATCCTTAAGTTGAAGTTGATTGATGATTAAAATTTTGTTATTTTTTGTAGGACGATCCTATGAACGACGAGAGTCTGAGCTTCCTCAAGTCCCTGAAGCATTCGAATCCTGAGAAATTACAGCAACTGAAGGAACGACTCGTCACCCCGTTGGTCTCGACCGGTCCTGTACCTCAGCCAACTTTTCCTGGTGTTCAGGAATTTTACAAGGAGTTCATTCTCAATGCAGCAAACTGGAAGTTTCACGTTATTTTGGAAAATAGGCTTATCTACGAAATCATGGAACTCAATGATACACAGTTCACTCGCAGTGACATCGAAGGTTCAGGTACTTTAACATCTCGATACAAATAAAAAAAATACTTATTGAAGGAAACTTTGTAATAAACGTTAAAAAATGTAACTTAAAATTTTAAAAAAAAACCAGAAATTCATGAAACTTGGCACAAACTTTAAAAAATATGAAATTTTGTATTTAAAAAAATATGAAATTCACACAAATTTTTGAAACGTTTCACTACTCAGTCAACGAGAAGTATTGCTTTTAAATTAATACAGGCTGTTGTAAAAAAAATTACGTTTGACAAAACATATTTTTTAAAAAGTGAAAAACTAACACTGAAAAATTAGTAAAAAATTTGTAAGCAGGTAAATAATTATTTTATCTACATCTTTACAAAATTTTATCAATATTTGCTGTCTTTTGAGTGAAAAATTAAAAACTTCTATTTATATTTATTAAGAACAATCCCAAAAAAATTGTAAATGATAATAATGTTTATTAAACATTTTTTATAAAGTATATTAGTTAAAAATATATATTAGTTAAAAATTTATATTTGATCGAGTTTATTGAACATAAATTTCGTTTCTTAAACTCAAAATAAGTTCGTTAATTCAACGAAAAGTTTTCTTATAATGGTCTAAAATGTATTCTTCTAAAAAAAATTGAATATATTTTCATGGAACTGTTTATTGATATAATGTTTAAATTCACTAACATTTTAATATTTAAATTTACTATATTTTTTATTTTTTTTTAAATTTCAGAGATGACTGTTGACGAAAGTACGCAACAGCACTTCGTCACTTGCGTATGCAGTTTGAAGTTGTTGGCTAAATTCACGAGTTTCACGATATCTTTGCCCTTCAAGTCCGTCGCAAGTTCGCCAGAGTGGATTTATTCCCAGATTCAGCTGCGAGAACGTGTAAGCATACTTTTTAAAATATATAAACCTAAAAATACTTTTTATTTTCTATTTTTTTGAATTTTATTCAAATTTTTAAATGATCTTTGTAAAAAATATAAATATAAGAATACTTTCTATTTTTCATTTTTTGAATTTTATTCAAATTTTTTTTATCAACTTTGTAAAAAAATATAAATATATTTTCCATTTTTTGATTATTATTCTAATTTTTTAATGAACTTTGTAAAAAGTATAAATACGAGAATACTTTTTATTCTCCATGTTTTGAAATTTATTCAAATTTTTTTATAAACTTTATAAAAAAATATAAATATAAGATTACTTTCTATTTTCCATTTTTTGAATTTTATTCAAATTTTTTTATAAACTTTGTAACAAATGTAAATACGAGAATACTTTCTATTTTCCACGTTTTGATTTTTATTCAAATTTTTTTATGAACTTTGTAACAAATGTAAATACGAGAATACTTTCTATTTTCCACTTTTTGTATTTTATTCAAATTTTTTTTTATGTACTGTGTAAAAAATATAGATACGAGAATACTTTATATTTTCCATTATTGAATTTTATTCAACTTTTTTAATGAACTTTGTAAAAAATATAAATACGAAAATACTTTCTATTTTCCATTTTTCAAATTTTATTCAAATTTTTTAATAAACAGGTACTTCCGCCTTTGGATTTGCAAAATTGTCTTCTGGACGCTCTAACCAATGGGAGACTGTCGTTGACGGTGCCATGGATAGTTCAGTACATGGCAATGCTCGACACTGCGAGTCTGCGTCTGGCTTATTACACGAAAGTTGGCGAAATGTTGTACTGGATTTATCGTCTGTCCAGTTTCTTCAACTCGCTCGAAAAAAATGAAGAAAAAGAAGTCTCAATGTCACGACAAACGTCTATGCTGATGATGTTCACGATCGGATGGCTTTTCGAGCTGGAGAATTTCCCTCGAGATCTTTACACCGACTGGCAAGTGAATTTCGACCGGAACAAGTATTTGATCGCGACTCGTACAAAAAATCCTCAAGGCTTGTCTAATCGGAAGCTCGCTGACGAAAAAAATTGCAAAGGATTCGGGACACCGAGGTCGACTCTCGATCAATTGAACATAATCGATGATCGAACCTTTTACGAGTGTTGTCCATTTTTGTCCCAACTGAGGATATTGCTGATATCTGGCAATGCTACGTTGAGCAATAACAACGCCAATCGTCACATTACGCCTGTCTCGAGTCAACTCTCTCAGTCGAATTTTTGTGTCAAAACTAAAAATCTTCAGGTAACATATATTAAAACTGGACCAAAAAATTACTTTTTATTTGTGGACGCACTGTTAAAAATGTATAAACGATATTTTTAATAATATGAGAATTTGATAAATTTTTGATATTTTGTTCTTAAGCATATGAAAAAATATTGTGCCAAATTTGAAATCGTTTTACTGAATGGTTTAAAAGTTATCAAACTCCAAAGTTGCTAAGATTTAGTATTGCTTCTTATATAAAATTCGTACATTTTTCCTAAATATAAATTTAATGAGACGAGCTTTTTGTGAATTTTTACATACATTCGTAATAGTGCCCATTTTTTGCAGACAGTCGTTTCAAAAAGTTTACTGCAACGTTTCTTATTTAATTATTGATATCATAAAAGATTTTTCAATATTATAAAAAATACTCAAATAACTAATTGACATTCAAACGAAGGTAAAAAATTAGCAATGTTTTGGCAAAATTCAGAGTCTATATTTTATAAATGGAACATCAAGAATTTATTTTTAATGAGACGTTCTTGCCCGAATATCTTGAATGATAAAAAAAATTATATATAATCATTATTAATAATATTGATAATTTTAATAATAATAATAATAATAATAATAATGTTAATAATTAATACTAATTTATTATTTTTATTATTATAAAATAATTATCACAAAAAACACAAATATTTTATATGCTATATACAAAATAATTTCTCAAAAACAGATGCAACTGGAAGAAGCATTTTTCCATGGTCAACCAAGCTCCATACGAAAAACTGTGGACTTCGTTTCCGAGAGAATAGCATCAAGTTGCGTTAAGTACATCTGCAACGCGATAATACCTGCATCGAAAGAGCGAAACATAAAAGAATACATAAAATCGTTCAATGGGGAAATTGATCATATTTCGAAAGACGAAGATTTCGAGGAGAGGATTGAAACGTCACCAGGTGTGACACCTCCAAAATCTCAGGTAATACACAAATAAATTTCGTACGAAAGAAAAATTTTTGAAATGATTTTTTTTTACTTAAGTAATGAAAAAAAAATGTTTTCCTCAAAGTTTACTTTTTTTAAAACCAGAACGATATTTTTAATTTTAAGAAAAAATTACCTGTTTTTCATTAGGTTTGTTGTAAACTGATATTTAAAAAATATTAGTTTTATATTGAATACATTTTAATTCAAAAATAATTAATAATAGAGTAAAAATGCACAAAAAATGAAAACAAAGTTCGAAAATGAAAATTTTTTGTACTTTTTCTATTTTTTTTATATGACAAAATTGACGTTTATTCTGGAGATTTTTCCGTATAAAACTGAAATTTATTTACTTTCAAGATTAAGTTTCGAAAATATTAATGTGTTAAAAACTTTCTTAAAGTTTAAATTTTATTTTTTTACCTTCTAAAGTATTTTTGCAGTTAAGACCTGAGAAACGAGACGTCAATTTTTAATCTTGATTTCGAAATAGGTAATTTAAACCAGATTTTATAAGCTTCACGAAGCTTTAAATTCACTACCCAAGAAAACGTTAAGTTTTTTATTTTAATAAATTTATCGCAAATATTATAGAATGAATCAGCGTCTAAATTATAATGTTATAACGCCATTTTTCGACCCAATGACATACAAAAATGGTTGATATAGTTGTGAAAAGCGAGCAAAAAGTTTCTACAAATAATTTCTGCATTTGGCCTACCAAGCCTATTTGGCCCGTACACCCTTTAAAATTCAAGTAAATGGAAAAAAATCTTTAAAAAATGCTAAAAATTGTAAAAAATTGCTATTATTACGATAAAAAAAATATTTTGAAACTAAATCAAGTATGATTTTGATGTGTTTTAAAATGTAAGTAAATTGCAAAAACCCCCAAAAATCTCTGAAAATTGCAAAAGATTGCAGTTATTGTGTTAAAAACATAAAAATATGGGGATCTGATCAAAAGTACAGACAACTTTTTTTTGTGGCCCGGTACGATCAACAAAAATTCCAAAATCCACTTATCCCCATAAAACATACAAAAGCAAACTTTATAAGGCCAAAACCATAATTTTGCTTCTTTTCGATCTCCAAAATAAATATTTATGCATTTAAACCAAAATTATAAAAAAAAATAGTATTTTTTGTTGACCTTTATTATCGTCTTTTTGCAGAAAAAACTTGTGGATGCTGAAATAAAAGTTCTCGTAACGGTCATAAAGGAGGATGTCAAACGTGAGAGCTTGCAAACGATCCCGGAGATGTGTACAAAAAAAGCAACGAAATCGATGGAATCCCTCCTCCCAGATGACATTTCGCCAACCGTTAAAGAAACTTGTGCAGCAATCGTAAAAAGAATGTCCATCGATCGAATCGAACAATGGATCGATTCCCACATCGTTGAGTCCCTTTTCCTCAAAAACGTACACGTTGAGCTGAAAAATTTATTGAAGAAGGGCTCAAGGGAAGAAGCGAGGGAAAACCAGCACAACGCTCAAGTTTCTCCACCAACGGAAGTCATCGACATGATGAGAGTCAGTTTATTGCTCCCTGTAAACTATTAAACATTTTTTTTCCATTGCATTTGATAATTTGTTTATTTTTTTTAAGAGCTCGATGTGGGAATTGTTGGAGAAAAAAAATCGATGGGCCAAACTGTCCGTTAACTTCATTGACAGGATGCTGACAAAATTGCACCAAACATTGACGGAACGTGCAGATCTTGTGGAATATCCAGAAAGAACTCTTTTCAGCATGAGCATCGAGTTGTGCTTGTTGCTGAGTAAGAAAATTAAAATGTTAAGGATGTATGCCTAGGAAAATCCGCAGTGCATCATTTTTTTTAGTTTACTTTTAGGCACAATCAATAACGAAGATTGATTTATTTATCCAAATGGTAATTTAAAGAATAGGAATAGTGGTGACATTAATGAATTTTTTAAATGTGAAATAAAATTAAGGGTATTTAGGACAGAAAATCCCAGCAAAAAGTAAATTCTTGACGTTCAATTTGTAAAATCTGGCATTTGTTAAAAAATTTCCATTTTTTAGAGTCTTGGTTTGACTATCAATCAGTAACTTGAGCTTATTTTTAACAATAATTTAAACATCTTTTATTGTTTAAACAATTAAATTGAAAAAATATTTAGTAAAACGTGTTGAAATTACTGTTTATACAAAATGAATACTACTATGAATATATAAAAAAAAAAAAAAATTCACATAAATGTCATATTTAAAAATTTGTATTCAGTGCAAATTTACGAATTCTCCATAAGAAGCAATGTTAAATCTCAACAACTTTGAAGTTTGATAACTCTTAAAAACTATTCAGTAAACGATTTTAATTTTTAATTTTCATATGCTTAAGGGTGAATTGGAGTGATTTTTAAAATGGTTACAAGTGCCTAAATGTTGTATATGTTTAAAAATTTATGAAAAATTGTTGTATCCAATTTTTAAGTGATTCACCAAACGGTTTCAAAGTTACGATGTTTATAATCATCGGAATTTTAACATAGCTCCTTATGGAAAATTTATATACTTGCCTTGAATATAAACAAAAAAAGCTTAGGACACTGTCAAATGTGTGTGAGGGTGAGTGTTTTTTTTTATATAATCGATGCGGAGTATTCAATCATTTCATTCAAAATAATGGGCATACATCCTTATACTAATGATAAAAACTGTAGCATAAATATTTTTTAATTTATATATTTTTTCTATTATTTTAGTAACTCACAGAAACAATTTATTCACGACCAACATACAAAAGAAATTCATGAACGTGTGGAAAATTAATCCTTCTCGAAGCGAGGACAATAGACATTTGTTCGAGAGAATACTGTGTCCCCGGAATATTAGATTAATTACGAGTGCTTCAAGTACTTCGTCAATGAAAGTATTTAGTCGTCTTCTCAAGGGACTTCTCGAGGAGGGTATTTTAACTATTGATTCTTTGAGCGACCAGTGCGTGGCTCTTTTTCGACAAGAATGGCCAGAGGTGAGAATTATTCTCAATCGAAATAAAACATTTTTTTTTGAGATTCATTAAACGTGACTTTTTTTGCAGCCTGTTTTGAAAGATTTGTCACAATGCCTGAAAGATGTTACGGCCGAATTAAAGTGTACAGAAGCGAATGCTGAACGAATAAAATATTTAATTGGCTGGATTGCGGATACCTGCGACGAAATGGAAATTTATGACTGAACAAAAAAACAAATAACGATGCTGAGAACGTTGAGAGTGTTGGAAGATACGAGAGAAAATGATACGAAGACTTTTTAACCTGTGAACCACGTTGATATTTTTGAATCACAAACTGTTTTAAAATGACAAATATTTTTAAAATAATTCTTATTACAAATGAATTCTTAATGCTGTGTAATTTTACTTGAATACAGTTGACCAAGAAAATGCGGTTTTTAATTTTTTTAAATGTAAATACGGTGTCAAGATGATTTTTTTTTTAATTTTTCATACGAATTTTTCAAGTTTCTTTCGAAATAAGATTAATTTATTCAATATTGCTGTGAAACATTTATACAAATTTAGCTATTTTTTCAATATATTTTTTCATTCAATGAAGCCTCTTTTACACATTTGTAAATTGCTTATAATTTTATTGAATCCATTTAATTCATTTAATTGGGGAAAATGATAGTTTTTAAATTTTGGTGTCATGCTTACTTTTATATCTTCTATAATAAAATATTTGTTGGAAATATGAAAAAGTTTACTAATGGATTTATGGGACAGACAATCTCAGCAAAAAGTAAATTCTTTACATTAAATTCGTAAAATCCAGACTCTGGCTGTTGCTAAAAAGTTGCCTATTTATTTGAGTCTTAGTTTGGCTAGTAATTAGCAACTTGGATATATTTTAACAATCATTTTAACATTTTCTTATTGTGAAAACGATTAAAATTAAAAAATTAGTAAAACGTTTTAAATGTTGTCTATACAGAATACGTAAATATACAATAACGAATATATATTTAAAAAATTGACAAGAATCTTATATTTTTTAATTTATTTTCAATGCAAATTTACGAATTCTTCATAAGAAGCAATATTAAATCTCATCAACTTTGAAATTTGTTCAGTAAAATGATTTTAAATTTGGCACAACATTTTTTCATATGCTTAAGAACAAAACATAAATAATTTATCTAATTCTCATATTTTTAAAAAATGTTGCTCATACATCCTTAAAATGTCTAAAAAAACTTAACGATACTTTAAATTTTGATAAAATTTTTTAAATTATTTCTGTTTTCTCAATATAAATGTATAATATTTTTTTTATATATAAATAATTATTTTTTCGCAGTAGAATAAATTCATTTTATTCTAGCAACAATGTCGATTTTGCTGTTCAGCTATTGGGAAATCTGCATATTCAAACGTCAAAGTACTTATTTATTATAAATAAATAACCATTGTTGAAAATTAAGACATAAGGTGGATTTTGTGTCGCCAATATATCAGACAATAATTAACATGCGAATTTGAATCAGTTTTTTGTTTCAATACTTTTTAAAATGAAAATAAAGTGAAAAAACCCAAATGCTCAACCGTTGGAACGTTTACCTTTACTACTTGCGAAATAACATTTAATTTTGAGGTTATGTTACGTTTATCATTAAATTGGAATGTAACGCGTAAAATAGAACGAGATTTTTCAATTTATGAATATAAAGAAACATAACCAATAAATTTTTATGTTTAATATAAATAAACATTGTTTAAAATTAACCCTTGGACGGGCGCGTCAAAAATCAAGGGAGCGTTGAGTCTTTTTAGACCCCAATTTTTAAATTGTTATAAAAAAAAGAATAAACATTTCACTGTTTTCGTTTGCGAATATTTGTTTTGTTATTTAACATATTTTTGAATAAGTTACGAAAAAAATATCAATTACAAAGAAAAATAGTAAAACGCAAATTCAAATTTTCTGAGATTCACGAAGACCCCACCCAAAATATCAGACAATAATTTACATGCGAATTTGAAGCAATTTTTTGTTTCAAAATGTTAAATAAAAATAAAGTGGAAAAAACCCAATCCTTAACTGTTGAAACGTTTACCTTTACTACTTGCGAAATGTCATTTAATTTTGAGGTTATGTAAGGTTTATAGTCACATTAGAACGTAACACGTAAAAAAGAACGTGATTTTTCAATATATGAATATATATAAATAATCAAGTAATTTTTTAATGTTTAATATAAATAAACATTGTTTAAAATTAAGACGCAAGGTGGGTTTTGTATCCAATAATTTACATGCGAATTTAAAGTAGGTTTTTATTTCAATACATAAGCAATTTTAAAATAAAAATCAAGTAGAAAACCCCAACTGCTCAACCGTTGGAACGTTTACCTTTACCACTTGCAAAATGCCATTTTGAGGTTATGTAAGGCTTATAATCAAATTAGAACGTAACACGTAAAAAATAACGAGCTTATTCAATTTATGAATATAAATAAACATATAATCGAACAATTTTATGTATAAAATCTGACACGAAAGGGATTATTTATCGTAAAAGAAGTCTAATAAAATGGCCAAAATAAAGAATTTCGCGAAGGCGCCACCTGTAACCGAGCATCGACGACGCTTTTCGAGAATTTTCGGGAAATCGCTCGTTAGGATCTCGCAATGAGGCGCGATTCGTGATTTTCGCGAATACAACGTCAGTGCTGGCCTGGTAGTCGGGCAAGTAACTTGTCCGTGATCGAGGGTATCCTGAAAATCGTCGTTTAAACGTTTTTAACGTTATTTCCGTACGGGCTGTTTATCGTCGAACCGGATTCCACGTAATAACGGCTCGAGCGACAAAAATAAGGCTGAGAAAGGAGAAAATTGGTCGCGGTGCGAGTGCGAGGACGATTTATTTCGGCACAACTCCGGACGATGGACAGTCCGTTGCCCGATATTATGGAAGGTTCCGACAGCGAATACTCGAACAAACCGAAAGACAGGTTATTGAGTCTCCTCGACCAGGTCGAGATGAGGGTCGAGCAGCTCCGCAAGGACGCGGTCAGGCTCGAGGAGGAGAAGGACGCTATGATAACGACCCTCGACACTCTGCGAAACAACGAGATGCTTATCGCCCTCGAGGAAGGTGCGTTCCGCGATCGTTCCCCGGCATCGTCTCGTACGCGATTCGATAATACGGAATGTTTGATTTTAATCTCGATTAAGGTGGCTCATCGGCGAGAATCTAAAAACGAGGGATGTAGAGTAAATTTTGAGAGGGTTTCATTTGGGAATATTTTAGGGCCAGATGCCAGGGAAATTGTTGCAAAGGAGCTAATCAAAATTTGTATTTTAACAATGCTTTCGTGGGAGATTATTATCCAGATCACTTAGGTCGCTGGAGACCCTATTGATTTTTCTTTTGTTTCATTTCTCAGAATCCAATTTGTTTATGATGAAAAATAATATTTTTTGCAATCTTCATGGTGTGCCCTTAAAGTAGATTTCATTGCAAGTTACATGTTTTAACGTTCCTTGAGTCTTCAGCGACCCACGATAAACTTACAAGGTGTCGGAACATACGATAATGTGATCGGGTTAATCTCGATTAAGGTGGCTCATCGGTGAGAATCTAAAAACGAGGGATGTAGAGTAAATTTTGAGAGGGTTTCATTTGGGAATATTTTAGGGCCAGATGCCAGGGAAATTTGTTGCAACGGAGCTAATCAAAATTTGTATTTTAACAATGCTTTCGTGGGAGATTATTATCCAGATCACTTCGGTCGCTGGAGACTCTATTGATTTTTCTTTTGTTTCATTTCTTAGAATCCGATAGATTTGTTTATGATGAAAAATAATATTTTTTGCAATCTTCATGGTGTGCCCTTAAAGTAGAAGTATTCAAGAGAGTTGAGGAATTTTTTTAGATTTTTTCATTGCAAGTTACGTGTTTTAACATTCCTTGAGTCTTCAGCGACCCACGATAAACTTACACGGCATCAAAAAACACAATAAAGTTATCGGGTTAATCTCGATTAAGGTGGCTTATCGGTGAATCGAAAAACAGGGGATTTTGATTGAATTTTTAGAGGGTTTTATTTGGGATGTAGCAAAGAAAATTGGAAAATTTTAGGGCCAGATGCCAGGGAAATTGTTGCAAAGGAGCTAATCAAAATTTGTATCTTAACAATGCTTTCGTGGTAGATTATTATCCAGATCACTTCGGTCGCTGGAGACCCTATTGATTTTTCTTTTGTTTCATTTCTCAGAATCCGATAGATTTGTTTATGATGAAAAATAATATATTTGTTTAAATTTTTTTGCAATCTTCACGGTGTGTCCTCAAAGTAGAAGTATTCAAGAGAGTTGTGGAATTTTTTTAGATTTTTTCTTGCAAGTTACGTATTTTAACATTCCTTGAGTCTTCAGCGACCCACAATAAACTTACAAGGTGTCGGAAAATACGATAATGTGATCGGGTTAATCTCGATTAAGGCAGCTCATCACTGAATAAAAAAACAGGGGATTTTGATTGAATTTTTAGAGGGTTTTATTTGTGATGTAGTAAAGAAAATTGGAAAATTTTAGGGTCAGATGCCAGGAAAATTGTTGCAAAGGAGTTAATCAAAATTTGTATTTTAACAATGCTTTCATATGGGAAATTATTATATTTTCATTGAATATGATATGATACATTTTGACAAAAATAGAGATTTTGTTCAAAACTGGACTACTGCAAGATAAAATCTTAATAAGCTTTCCAACAATATGTGATAAACTGAATTACCAGGGAAATTTTTTCAAAAATTTCATTTGAAAACGATTTTGTGTAAGAGTCTCAGAAACAATTTGTCGTGGGATCAAACATTGAACCAAAATGTGCGAAAAATCCATCTGTCAGTACTGACCATTTGTAATGATATTAGCAATAAGGTAATATTTTGAAAACGCTAATTTGTATCAAAGATAATCATGCAAACTAAACATTGTCATTTGATTAAAAAATTGCTATAGTAATAAATAGGGCTGTGAATTTAGAAAAAAAAACCATTTTTTTTATTATCCTGGATTTTCATTGACATTTTTCAAAAACAAAAAGAGTAGTTCTGCTGTCTGTCGTTTATCAATAAAATATCAAATGACATTTTATAATAACTGTTATTTATAATAAAACTATGAATGAAGTATCAATAGAAACATTATCAAAATTCATAATTTTTATTTATTTATTATTTTATTTTATTTATTTATTTGAAAGATTATGCTATGTTTTGTAAAGTTTTTTGTCGTCATGATTTTTACTAGCATTGTCACTAATGAGCCACCTTTTAATGTGTATTTGTTTTGCACAGCTGATCGAGAGGATGTCCTTCGTTACGCCGACAGGCTTTCCATGCGTTGTCTCACCGTCGATGTTTTAGTCAAGATTACACGCGATCAGGTTCAAACCGAGGCACTTTATCAGGTACGTAAATAAACCCTCGTTTGATGAAGGCGGATCACTGGTGACTTAACGAAAATTTCACGCTTCGTATTATGCATAAAATTGTTATTAAAAATTAATTTTTTCTAGTCGGATAAATTATGATCATCGAGTGGAGGGTTTCAAAAAGGTCCATGAATTTTTTTCAGTTTTTTTGCAAAATTTTAAGCATTGCAAAATTATTGGAGAGCACGAGTGACCCAGCTTTATTCGTAACTGCGGTCAAAAATACCCTTATTCAGTGAGGGTTGACACACGAGATTATCGAAATTTTTTTGTGGCTGACGATAATTGAAATATTTGAGTTAATTCTCTAATTTCATAAGAAACAGTGGTTTCATGCTAGTTCTGTGTTTTTGAGCTTTCAATTATTTTTTTTGTTGCAACGTGTTGCGAAGGATGTTAATTATTATACTGTACATAATTAAAATACGTATTGTAGATAATAATTAAAATATGATCGATTGGTTATGAAAGATTCGATATGAATTATAACCATAATTAGTTTCTTAATTTTTGGAATACAGTAGAAATAGCTTAATTTAACACTAAAATTATCAAACTATTTGTCATGGAAATTTTACAACTTTTCTTATTTGCAGCACTTTTACACTGTGCTTAATTAAAATATTACAGATTTATTACAATAGCTTTGATACGTTTCATAATCATAATTAGGTTCTTCATTTTTTTGAATATATGTATAGTAAAAATAGTTTGATTCAACATCGAAATTATTAAACTATTTTTCATGGTAATTGACAAAAGATTCAATTTTCTAATATTATAGGAAACAGTGGTCTCACACGTGTCCTGTTTTTTCAAGTTTTCCTCAACTATTTTTTTGTTGCAATGTGTCACAAAAGTTATAATTTTTGACTGTGCTGTGTTATGGCAGCTTCAAAGCGTATTGTAATTGGTTTTTTAATTTCTGATAAAAATTGACGATAAAAGTAATGATAAAAATAACTTGTTCTGTAAAAACTTTAGAAACAAGGTTCATTATGAATTTTATAAACTTTTTGCTTAAAATTTGTTTAAATGCAATGTCATTAGTGCAAACCTATATAAACAGTTTGGAAAGTTAAGGTAGTTATCATAAAAAATTAATTTTGACAAATTTCCTTGAAAATTTGCAGAAATCTTCGTGAATGTGATCTGAATATTTGGTCCAAATTTTAAAAGGTTTTACATCGTAGAAGCCAAGATATTTATTGTTAAAAATCATGATTTTTTATGCTCTTATGGAAGAGTGTTAAATGTTACATTTTGTTATATTTTGTTATATTTTATGTTATATGTTATATTTTATATTTATATTTCATATATTTTTATATGTGTTATATTTTGACTTCTAGATGGTAAAACGTCTTGAAATTTTGCACAGATTTTTATATAACATCAAAGAAACTTTTTTTAGTTTTTCAATAAAATTTGACATAAAA
Organism: Cremastinae sp. A BG-2022a; assembly: GCA_030522545.1. Classification (NCBI taxonomy): domain Eukaryota; kingdom Metazoa; phylum Arthropoda; class Insecta; order Hymenoptera; family Ichneumonidae; species Cremastinae sp. A BG-2022a. Next base: position 42,406 of record JAPYYW010000698.1, read on the forward strand.
TTGTTTCAAAATTTATTAAATCATGTAGCAAATATACCCAACCTTTGATGATCTTGAATCAAGAGTATGTTGTTCTTTAGTCAATTTGCAACAACTTTTTTTCAATTAATTTATTCTCGCAAATTACTTTGAACGCCAAAAAAACCGAGATGAATATTTTTGATTTAACTGAACCAAGGTACTGGCTAATCAATTTAAGGTAGTATGATCGATTCTTCATTGGTTCTTGATTGATTCACGAATGGTTCAATCAAATCAAAAATGTTTATTTCAGTTTTTCTCTAAAACATGTAGCTTTTGATTTTCAGTTTATTAAGGAAAATTGTTGTAAATTTATGTGAAAATATACTCAAAATTCAAGGTGATCCAAGGTGACCTGTATTTGCTACGCATGTACGAAAATTAAAAAAAATTAATTATATTATTTTTCAAGAACTAAAGAAAGCTTTTTTGAAGTACAATAAGGAGCTCTGCTAAAATTTAAGATACTTCACCATCTAAAATGTAAGATATTTAGGATTGAAAATCGCAATATTTAACCCGATCACTTTATCGTGTTTTTCGACACCTTATAAGTTTAACGTGGGTCGCTGAAGACTCAAGGTATATTAAAACACGTAATTTGCAATAAAAAAATCTGAAAAAATTCCTTAACTCTCTTAAATACTTCTACTTTAAGAGTACACCATGAAGATTGCAAAAAAATTTAAACAAAGATGTTATCTTTCGTCATAAACACATCTACCTCTCAAAAATTCAGGCATTAAACTTAAAAATTCGTAACTTTTTAACAATTTGAGATATTTGAAAAATTCCACCGGCATAATAAAGTTTAAGAATAGTATTTTTACGGAAAAAATCACGAATTCGACAAAAACAAAATAAATGCTTAAGTTTGTAATGACAAGTAGTGCATTTTTTGAAAGAGAAAATTTGAAGTTTCAAGAAATAATTCAATATATGTTTACAAGTTTTATATTTACGAGCAGCAACGCGGCCGCTTTTTCCGTTTCGGCATGTTTGAATAGATGTTTTGCAATTCTTCTAAGCGTATACTCCCTACAATTTCGTATAATG
>JAPYYW010000699.1:0-50407 GCA_030522545.1 Cremastinae sp. A BG-2022a
ACAAAAAGATATGATTTTCCACAATAAATATCTCGTCTTCTAGGTAGAGAAACCTTTTAAAATTTGACATACACTTGAGCACCATGTTAAAGAACATATTTACAAAGTTTTAAGAAATTCTATAGAAAACCATTTTTACCATAGAACCACGGTAGAACTACCTTAAATCTTGTTTGTTTGCAGGGAAAAACAAGCAGAAAGAATTTTAAAAAAAGGTTTTTAAATTAATACCCCTGAAAATTAGCTTCTATTACTGGTAGCCAGTGGAGTCTGCATGTATTTTCATGATCCGAAGGGCCAATGTCGACATAAAGCAGCGTTGTTTCCCAGCCGTTGCTTGGGGTACCCAAGAAGTAAATTCTTGTTCTGAAAGGAGACAAATTCTTGAATATCCAAGTTTGATACCACAGAAACTGAGGATGTTCGGAGACGCAACAAACCTGCCATCGGGAAGAGATCTGAACGTAACATCATCAGGTACAGAAGGATAAGATACGCCGAAGAGTTGTTTCCTAAAATCTTTGACTACTCCTCGAAGCTCCGACCAGGATTTTTTGACAGATCTCTTGGCCTCTCCGGTAGCTCGCAAGTCCGCTTCTTTGAAGGTTTCCATTATTTAAAAACACACACTCTTGCGTTCTCTTGTCGTCAAACTCGCTTTCGCAGGCTTTCACATGAAAATTAGTGATAAATAATGCACTCGCGATATCGCTGGCAAGTATCCTGCAGAACATAAAAAAAAGAGAAACGTTCGTGCAGGACGAACGCGAGAGAAAGGAAGAGAGAGAGAGAGAGACGCGAAAGGCGGGGAAAATACGGTACTCGAGTCACGAGACGAAAGATCGAACAATCTGAGCGATGATTCCGACTTGTAACCTTTCTGCAACTTTTTTTTTAGGTTACGATCGCGTTGCATGCGAAAATAAGCCCGCGGGCGAGTCCGGTTTCCCGTTGCGCTCGGTCAACGTGTGCCTGACGCAGCAAATTTTTTCAATAATTAACGCGCCGCAACGCATCCATCGATAACTGGTAAATAAAGCCCGATTGACTGGCGCACATGAAATATACAGCTGTCACAACAGACGAGCGTGTCTTGCCTGACAAGCCCCGATCCCCGTCGTTCTCCTCTCTCTCCTTCCCCCTTTTACTCGCTTCTCTCTTTATTTTCCTCTCCTCACCGTTTCCTTATCGCACAGCTGGATAAGCGCCCAGATTTTTTACCACTCCTGATCGCTCTTACCTTACTATGAACTACAATTGCTACCGTTGTTACTCGACGACGTCGAGAGGAAAGAAAGTGCACGGTTTCGCTTTCTCTCTCTTTCGTTCTTCTTCTCTCTGCTAAGTATCTTTTACCCATGCGCCATCAGCAGCTAATTTTTCGAACTCGACTTTCCCAACGCGCTTTTTGTCAACGATCTCTCGGCGTTGGGTTATTTCTTGTGAATCTTCATGATTTTTGAATTGCGATAAAAACAATTAGACAATACGGTAAGCGTTGAAAATCTCTTGAGACGCCGGAGATCTCGTTCAGCCGCTGCTGCCACCCGCGTGCGATTACCGCGTGGTTGTAAATAATCTCCGATAACGCACCGACGCGCAGGCGCTCAGTGCATGAGACGAGGCACAACGCTCGCTCTGGCTTTTATGACTTGTTGAAATGAATAATTAGCAAATTTTTCGAGCTTTCATTCATTTTTTTTTAATTACTCGAGTATGGAAGAGTAATCATGCGTCCACTGCTTCCAATTAACAGATGCTCAACGGATAAATGGCTTTCCTTCTTACCTGACACGGTTACCATCAGCAATCGCCGTCAGTCTATTTTTGCCCAGCTTCGACAGATCGATATGATAAAATTTACTTATTTCTTCAATTTATCGTATCATTATTTTTATTAGTTCTTCATATTTATATAAATCAATCGTTTTTGTTTCTGCTCAATAACATGTTGAAAATTGGCTTTGCTTTACTTTCCGTAAACAAATTAGAATTCTTCGGTCCAGATGGGATATTTATATTCAGAGTCATCTATTGTACAGTTGCGCATTTAATGAAAATAAAAAACATAACCCTGGTGAAAATGAAAACATTCTCAAAATACGAAAAACAATCATTTCCAAATGAAACCTTGACGAAAAAATGTTTTAAACCTGCGTCAAGTTTCGCTCATCGCTTTACGTCATTTCGCCTAAAAAATAATAATTTAGTTATTTGTGTTCGAATTATTGACATGTTTATTTTCGGGAAAATAGATTACCGGCGTGATAGAAAAAAATGAAGCGAGCTGATCGATAGGGGTTGTTGGTCGAACGAGATTACCAAAATGTCAAAACTAGAAGAAAAAAAAAATCGATTCCGAGGAGAAATCGCATGCATGCGACTAACTTAACGTGACATTCGATTCGAAGTGAGGATCGCTTTAAAATCGACTGGTATTGGTGAAAAAGAGGTCGTCGATCGCGTGATAAACAAAGAGTCAAGATCTGTCGTCCGGTTTATCCGCGAATAATACAAATAAATATAATTTCGAGCATTGAATGCAAAATTTTGGGACGGGCTGTCGAGTCTTACAATCGCGTTGACAGGAGTTTTCGCAGTTAGGAAAATGCCAAAATTGTTCTCGATCGAGCAGCTGAAGAAAACATGGGAGGTGAGTGTTTTCATTCGTTTTATCCTTCCTGGCAGCGTTTTTATTTTGAAGAACTGAAGCAGCTAAATAATTCTCTGAGCGAGAGATTGAATTTTATTAATATACCAGCTAAGACAATAGAGCGATATTACAAAGAATATGCTGAAGGAAAGATTTCATGTATCGCGAGAAAATAAGTACTGGATCAGATTGAGAATGAGACTCGTGTAAATCTGACACATTTGACAGACGAAAACATAATATTCGTCCATCAATTTAATTCGTCTTCGAACATGGGACAAAATAATCATGACTGAAAATTTTACATAACGCCATGAAAAAAAAAACATTCCTCGGCTATAAAACTTAAATAACCAATCTTAAAGATAAACTCAGAGGAAGGAATGAAAATAAGAAAAAGTAAAAGAATAAAATGAAAATAAGAAAAAGTAAAAGAATAAAATGAAAATAAGAAAAAGTAAAAGAATAAAATGAAAATAAGAAAAAGTAGAAGAATAAAATGAAAATAAGAAAAAGTGAAAGAATAAAATGAAAATCAACGCTCTCAGGGATAATACAGACTGCTTCAGAACGATCAGGCTGTCATGCCGAAAGGAAGAGAGAAAGAGAAAAGGGAAGATTCGAGGAGAAAGAAGGATGGAAAAAATAAGCGAGGGAGAAGAATTGAGGTGAAGGTGGAGAGAAAAAGTGGAAAGGGAGAGAAAAGCACGGCAGTCTGCCTTTTCGCAGGCTCTGTCGAGACGTACCCTTTGATCTAACGCCAATTTTTTTCTACTCTCTCTCTCTGTTCTACAGATTCTAACGGGGCGTTTTCTCTCTCTCTCTCTCGTTCGTTCGCAAGCCCTTTGCACTCACCCTCATTTTTCTCGTTCTTCTCTTCCGCACGGGATACCGCGCGATTGTTCGAATGTCAATGCGGGAGGAGGAGCGAGCGGCGAGATTTAATGCGTGCCGCGGAGGCGCGCGCCGACCCGGAGACCCTCTTGTCCTCCCTTCAATCGCCACAATCCCGGCCCCGCTTCTAATTTCATTACTCATTTATATACGAATAATCATTCCAAATTCTCTCTTGACATACATACGGAGAGAATTTTGTGCAAACATTAGTTTTATCGCAATATTATAACATAGTTCGGAAATTCTGAAAATAATTTTTAATTTTATTTTTATAGACTGTATATTAGGATGTCCGTTATTTACCAAGTTGGCTATTTTTACTTGGGTATGGGCCAAATCGTTAGTTTTTGTCCTGCAAAGAATTTTGAAAAAAAAACCACTGATGCCGTTTAACCCTGCCTGAATGACGATACTTTTCACATTTAAATAACATGGTGATTTTTCACTTTTTAGAAATTTTTTTTTCCTTATTATATTCGATAGCTTAGCAAATATTGTTGATTCTGCTTCTATTATAATTCCTCTAGATGGAAAATTTTTCATATACGCGTCATAAATTTCTATCAATAGTTTTGAGAAGCTCCAAAATGCATTTTTACTGGTTTTTTCAATAATTTTATTTAATTTACTCACCGTTCAATGTTTATTCTGTATTTAATATTAAATTTTCCATCTAAAGGGATCATAATAGAAGTAGAATCAACAATATTTGCTAAGTTATTGAATATAATAAGGAAAAAAAAATAATTTCTAAAAAGTGAAAAATCTCCATGTTATTTAAATGGGAAAAGTATCGTCATTCACGCAGGTTTAAACGGCATCGGAGGAGGGTTTTTTTTTCAAAATTCTTTGTAGGACAAAAACTAACGATTCGGCCCATACCCAAGCAAAAATAGCCAACTTGGTAAATAACGGATACTCTATTGTATATGTTGTACACGAAAAATCCGCGAAATTCCCTAACTGCTATTTTAAAAATTAGGAAAAAAACTGTAATTTTTTTCGTACAGAATGTTCTCCATGCGTCTAACAACGGCGGTTCACTGTTTTGTAAATTATGAATTTTTTTTTATTTACTCGATGACTGTAAAAATGAAATTAAAATTATCGCGAGTATACCATCCTAAAAAATAATTCAAACTAAATATGATAAATCTCGACTTTTTATCAAATAAGGCGATTGCCTCGGGACAGCGGAGGGTCAAAAATAGTGTTTTATCGAACAGACCTTATGATATTTGTCAAGTTTGAAAGCTTACGGTAATTTCGTCAACATAAGAAAATTATATGCTTCTTAGGAATTATATATGAATAATTTTTAAAAAGATTTATTTCTCAAAATGTGAAATTTTTAGAATATAGAAGATCTCTTATATAGAGATTTCAAATTTTATAAATATATTTTTTAAGGCTTTTTCATTTAAATATGATTTTTGAACTTGAGTATATTGACACAACTGCTAATAAGAAAGATTGATGAGAGGAGAAAATCTCACAACGAAGAAATAATGAAAATAGGACGTGGACCATGAAATAACACGAGCACTGTGCAAAAGTTCTCAAGGTAGTTGACACGTGATAGTCTGAACCAAAAGTTTTTTCGCGTAGCAGAAACCAATAAACAAATTATTTCGACAGATTTTCTTAAAAAATTGTGCAAATCTTTTTTGACATCGTACCAAAATATTTATGAAATTCGAGGGACGCTTCACCATCGATAAATAGAAATACTAATATTTTTTACATCGTAACTTTCATTTTGAATTTCTCCAATTTCGAGCAATACATTTTTTTTAAATGAGATGTTTGATATTCTGAGTCTGTTTTAATGTATTTTTGTGTAACTTCAAAGAAACGTATACATTGATGAGTTTGCCATTTTAACTAAAGATTTTTGAAAAATTGAAAAATATATATGTAAATTGTTCAAAGTAAACAAAATAGATATGTGTAAATATGCACGAGAACTCATTATTCATGTAAAGAGTATATTACATGAGAAAAAAATTGTTTAGAATTGTATTTGACAATTTCCAGTTATCCCTGTGGGTAAATAATTAGGTAAGGTGTGTGGACTGGAAATATTGTGCACTATTGTGTCACGATGGAGGAAAATGAAAGATGAGACCCTCGAGACTGCCGACGTCGACTCTCGAACTCCCCGACGTCGATCTTTGCATTTTCCAAATAACGAACACTGTCCATTTCGTATTTTCGAACACTTCTGAAAGCTATCCAAAAAAGCAGCAACAAAAATACATTAAAATATAATGTTCAGAAAATATTACTCTTTATTGTCGTTTAATTTATTTATTTTTATTTATTATTTACTCGAAATAAATTTTTCAACAGCAAATAAAAATAAATGAGTGGATCAATTTCTCAATAATAACTTTGAATGACGTGTAGAGAAGTATTCTCGATAAAAAACTAGAGCAAAATGAAATCTAGCTCATCAAACAAATCAGAGTTTAATTAATTTTCATTGACGATTTGCTAAAAAATGTTGTTTTTTTTTGATAGTTATAAATACTAAGACACAAAGTAAATGTTTTTTCAACAATAATGTTCCTAAGAATGAAATGCACATAAATGAGCTAAGATTTTCTTAAAAGAATGTTTCTCGATGAAAGACTGGAGCGGAATGAAATTTTGCTCATTTTAGTGTACAACGGGAATGGGAAAAAGAAGAGAGAGAGAGAGAGGGAGATTTGGTCTGCGAGGGATGAGCGACGAGGGGTTCTGAAACAGAAGGTTGTGCCCTAGGGGGTACCGATATCGATCCTCCATATCTTGGCCCTTTACTCACCACCTTCCTACGCGTACACTCCGCGTTGTACATTTTCTCCCTTTCGTGAGTCAACGATCCCCCGATACGCTTTTCTCTCTCTCTCTGTGCCCGCTGACGACTCGTTTCTCCTCCTCCCTTCTCCGTCTCTTCAAAAAATTTGTCTCTCCTCCTCGAGACTTGAAAACTTTACGTAAACTTTTGCCAACGAAATGAGATTTTTTTTGCTCTTCTTCGATTACGATAATCTTATCACCGCAATGGTTTTTCTTCTCTTCTTTCCTTTATTTCATTTGCTGCAAATATCGAATACGATTCCTTAAAAAAAAACGTTTTATTCCAAAGTCCCGACCGGTTATTAATGTTTAACTTAAAAAACGGAGAGGAAAAAAAATTGCGAGTTCAAAACTTTACAACTGTCACACGATTATTTAAAATAATAGTATAACAATAATTTTATAATATATATATATAGAATATAATATTTTATATGTATATGAATATGTACACTTTGTACTTGGTTAAACATACAAAAGCACTTAAGTCTCTAACTTACTGTTCTGACAATTAACGCGTAGATGATCGACCATTTCTCTATTTGTTATTCTTTCTTTTTGTGATTATCGATATTTTATATTTGTTATTATATATAATCAGCATGATTATCGATTTTTCTTTTTTGATAAAATTACAATTCACATTTGTTCATCATTATTATTTGGATTCCCTTTTCGATGATGAATCCCTTTATTCTCTCTCTCTCGAACTTCAGATTTTTGTCTTCCATCAGATCTTGGTATTGATTCAGTGCTATTTCCATAAATACGTGACAATAATAAAATAATTTCCTCTTTATATGTGTTCTCACATTGCATTTTGCAATCGATATCTGTATATTATTTTTTTTATGATAGTCGATTAAAATCGTCAGCCTTTGACTTGTATTGTCGAGAGGGGAAACTTTTTTGTTCGCGACCACGAGCGTGTGCAGCAAAAATTTGAAAAAAAAAATACAAAACAGTTTTATTGGAATAAAAAAATGAAAAAAAAATGTTTATATTTTTACGATTTGGTTTTTTAAATAAATGATAATAATTCTTAGTGGCAAAGCTCGTGTGTAAATTACGGAAATACGTAAGTAACAAAAGGGTAAAATCAGACAATTTGAAGTTTTCTAGCTACTTTATACAGCAATGATATAATTACACATTCACAACTAATTGTGGTAATTATGCGATTAACAGGTTTTTCTCAAAAATGACCACTGATTCATGTCTTCCATGTATCACTGGAAAATGGTACGCGAATTATGATGTTATTGGGGAATATTTACGTTTCAATCATTTTTTGTTCATTTTCAATGAGTATGTAAATATAATTTTGAAAAAATATCGTAATGTATTTTTGTTTAATTTATGAATAACTTATCACATAATGTAATTGAATATTATCTTACATAAATTAATTGTTTTTTTTTTCACTTTTTTTCGTATACGGAATTTAAAAGAGACAGTGATGCTTATTAATGTTGTTGAAAAAAGAATATGATAAAATAATTAATGATGTAAAATATAAACAAAAAAAGATAATAGTGATAAACAGAGAGTATACATTTTATAAAATAAAAGAAAATGAGTAAAAAAAGTATTGAAGTTTGCTTCCTGTATTACAATATTGATATTTACATAATTAAATATAGTGATAAATCGAATAAAAAATTTTCTTGCTATTTTTGAGAAAAGCTCGTTAACTGGATAATTACCCTAATTGTATTTATAGATTGTGTATTTGTCTATTTATAATATTACTCCGAAGCACTTGTACAAATTGTTACACGTTTACGTCTATTGGAGAAGGACGATGGTGGAAAAGAACCTGGCCCAAGCTTTGCAGAAACAGAAAAATTATTTCGGACGAAAATATAACGGCGAAAAAGAAAATTTGACGTTCTCTGTCCATTTTCCGGATGATCCATTTTAGTCTTCTTTCAGCGATCGATCAACGTCCATTCGGTTCGATTTTTTTAGGATTGGTCATTTTTTTAAAGGTTTAAGAAATCTTGCTGACCTTTTGATAAGAAAATTAAACTTCGAAGTGGTTCCATAAGAAATTGGTTGATGAATTAAAAAAAAACACGATCGGTGCAGAATAAATTGTTCAAAAATAATTAAATTGAGGGACAGGGGATATTGGCATTTAAATAAACGTACATACATAAATTTATGTACATAAAGCGTATTAGCATGGAATAAGAATACTTTTTTTCATTCAGTTTTTTAATACGTTTTGCTCAACAACAACAGGTACAGTAAACCAGTTTACCTGCAGTAAATACGATGTGTGTATTATGTATGTGTATTTCGTGCGCAATTCCGCCAAGATATATTTTTTGTTTCACGCTTCTGGTTTCGTTCCAAATTTCGCATCGATGATTCTCGCTGCTTCTTTTATCTCTCACTCTCGCGCTCTTTCTCTCTCTCTCTCTTTTTCTTGATTTTTTCTCTTTATTTTCTACGAAGTTCTAACTCTAATTTTTAGTTCAAACATTACTTAATCTTAAATCATCATTTTTTTTCATATCTCTTTCTCACTGACTCTTGACGACGATGTCTCTCAAATCCCGTCTGTGTCCGTGTTCGTGTAAATATTTTCTTCTACGAGTACGCTTTGATCGCTAATTAGTATAAGTAATTACGATAACTTATATCAGCTTCTTTGGGATAAAATGAATATAAGAGACGTCGATAAATTATTCTTTATTTATGCGTGTAGGAAAAAGGCAACGATCTAAGATGCTCTCTCCACATCGATTACGTTCTCTATATGAATAAGAAGAACAAAAATGGCGCAGGGATGCGAATAAAACAGTAGGGATCTAGGTCGCAATTTTGACTAAAATATAAGAATAACTAAGAAAATAATGTCTTTCCAGTAATGAAAAATAGGTTTATATAAAACTAGGATGCACGATCGATCGTAAATCTAAATTGGTGTGTCGACGGGCACACAAACGCCAGTTTCAGCGAAGGCGTCCCCCGACTAGGAACGACTGAGAACATACGTAGCGAGAAAATGTAAAAATTTTTCAACGCTTGACTAGGGAAAAAACTTCGCTCAGGTATTTCTCAGTCTCGAGCTGGGAGAGCCTTCTCTTGTGAATACAAAGAATTGTAAATACATATAAATAAAACAGAGAATGGCACATTTTACGCTAAATTACAGATTACTATTTAACATTTAATCAAATAGAATTAAATTAATAAAAATAAATAAATGAATAAAATTATGGAAAAATCCCGTTTTTTTTGCAACGTGATCACACAGACTCTTACTTTTTCGTTTTGTTTTCCTTTAGCCTCGATATTTTACGGTTACATACTGGTTAATCGTATATTTAATGACTTTATCAGTAAATTACCTCCTTTTTATTTATTTTTTTTTTATCACGTGATAATTTATATCACCGACAGGCTAATCGCTCGAGTCTATCTAAATTTAAGAAATCTCGTAACTCAGACGCATGCGTCACTTTTTTTCACATTTTCTCCACTAGCACGACATTTCTCTTTTTTTTCGCATTACGCGTAAACACTTTTTCCATTGACGCGAGATTCGCAATGTATTCTTTTCGAGAGAACACTGTAAGACAAAACGGGTGTACTTTGCAGCTTCATCGCCTGACATCAACGACGATTTTGAATTTTCTTTTATTTATTTTTTTCGCTAATCACTATAAGATATGCACGTCTAAGAATTTTAAAAATCTTTATCATCCTCGTTCTTACTCGCATCAATATCCCATATCGTTAACAAGTCTACAAGATTCCAAACTACGAAATATTTACAGGAAGTTTTTGGTTAAACAGAAAAATTCTTTTTTTTCTCTTTCGTGCTCCCAGGCACTCGTGGAATGTCGTAGCGAATACAGAGTTTTTTCTCACTGTTTAAAAATTTTTTTTTCGCTCGAGGAAAAGAAGCTCGATGATTTTCTCTTTTGGGACATTGGGAGATTTAAAAAATCTGGGACTAATTCAAACGTGTTTACAGGATTTAAAAAATGGGGGATACTTTAAAAAACGAGCAGGTATACTAATTTCTCTTTACTCGCGTCGAAGATCTCCCATTTTTCTTCTCGATAAAAAAATAATAATAAAGGATAAGAGTCGCAAAGTCTCTCCGGGCACTCGAGAACGAGATTAAAAAAATATATACAATTTACAGTAATGATATACAAGTACACGAACAATTTGTATACAAGTTTGTTCTTTTTTTTTTAGCTGAGACCGCGTGCACTTTTTTTGAAAAAGGCTTCTCTCCCGCGACAATCGCGAATTGGAAAAGAAAAAAGAACAGTTGTCGCGAGATTTGAAAATTCCCTTGATATGTTTTCTTTTTCTCCTCTTTGTTCGACAGGGTGATCAGGAACAGGAATCAGGGTTGAGAAAGAGATAGAGAGAGAGAGAGGTAGAGGAGAATGATTTTCTATGGGAAGGGAAAATTGTAATCGTGAGTTCGAACGGAAGTAAATTAAAACGGGTACAGAGATGAGGAATAATGTGCGATGATAATATTGGTCCGAGAAAATAGTTTCATTCCCGTCGAGGGAAATATTCATTTCGATAGTCGAGAACAAATTTAAAAATTCGGGTCACCAGCTCGTGAGAGGCGCGCGAAATCTCCCGAACGGTGAAATTTGGAGATTTCAACGCTCGGAAATTTTCGAGTCATCATCATTTTTTGAACGATTATTTCTTTTTTTTTTCAAATTGAGGAAACATTTTACGAAAAATCTACATTCAAAATTTCATCGAGACTCCTCTTCGTTCTTCTCTCTTTGTTATTTTTCTTTTTTTTTCGACGTCATATAAAAAGTTACAACTTTTTGTTACAAACTCTCCCGTACACCCGTCGTTTCTCGTGTAATTTTTACTGGAAGAACAAGATGCTGGGAATCAATGAAATCGATACCAGCCCATATTATTATTATTATTAATCATTATCAATAATATTATTACTCTTATCGCTTTATCTTCGTTATTATTAATCAAGTATTTAGTTAATATTATTATCGGTAAGTGTTATTATCATAAATTATTATTATTATCATCATCGTCATTATTGTTATTATTAATTCTTCTCTTTGTCTTATATTCGTAATTGCCTCTTGGTATTTTTCTTGTTCGTGTCATTTTTTTCTCATCCCTTCTCTATTTTGTTTCCGTTTGCCTGCTTCTTTTTGTTTTTTTCTTTTTTTACAAAATCACTCTACAATACGCGTGGGTCCCATGTCCAAAGTGCTTCGAAAATTCTTTGCAATTGTTTCGTTTTTTCCTCTCTCTCTATCGTTCGTCACATCTGATTCTATAATTCTCAATTTTTCTTCAGTTGACATTTTTTTCGATCTTTCTTTCTTACTCTCTCTCTCTCTCTCTTTCGCTCGTACACAATTAAAAATTCCACACAAGTCACTTATTTCGTACGCAAGCCCTTTTGTTAAATGTGAAATGAAAGTTCACGTTACCAGAAAAACCCGTAATGCACCGTTTATTTTTCAACAACGAATGTGATGGAAAGTACGAAATTATTTTTGCTCGTCATCAGGGTTCGTCGACTATTTTTATCTCTCGTTAGTCTCGACTCTTTTCAGTGGAATGTCTCGGAGTACAGATATCACGAGAGTACACGTTTTTATCTTATTTTAATTTACAAATAGACTAATTATGAAAAATATTAGAGATACTACTAGGCCGTTATGACAACGGAGTCACGATGATTAACCATCGACGACTTTTTTCATTCTTTGCTTTTTTTTTCGCAAATTTTCTGACTAGGTTGCACAGCCAGGCTGGAGAATGATTCACTTTTTTTGGCACCGAACGACGTTTGTCTCTTTGAATATCTGTCCAATTCTCATATCAAGTTTATCCAAAATAATAAGTAAGAAAATGATTAGGAAATTGAAGAAGCAATGAAATCTTTTTTACTCGGAAGGGGAATGGAAATACTTCACATTCACTTTTGATTTCGTTGAGTCGAGATGAAGGCACGATAATTCGAAATTTAGTTGATTTTTTAATTGCCATTTTCTTGCAATATGACTTTAAAAGAGTGATAAAATGTGTATAAATTGGAATAGGGATTTTTTTTCAAAAATTAAAAAAATTAATTCGAGTTTTGCGGTTAAACATCTCTTGTCAATTATTGAAATATTATAGAAAATTTTTAGATGAAAAAAGAAGAAATTGAAAAAGAGGCGAAAAGGAGGAGGCACGAAAGGCTAGGGGTTATAAAATATTATTCCTTCATTTATATTTTTTGAGTTTTTTTTTTCGTCAAATTTGTTAAAATTTGTGTTTTACCAATACTGAATATTTTTCATGATTTTGCTCGTGTTCGGATATTATTAAAAATACCACTACTTATGCAAATACAATTTTATACTCAACGCTATTTAAGTCATTAATATTTTTCTACCGAATTTAAAAAGTCTCTAATTACACCATTGTACAACTATTACTCGATCATTTGCTTTTCTTTCTTTCTGCATTTTGCATGACAACAGATTATAAAATAACACGATCGACATGTGAAATTTCTCTTTTCTCTAACCACGAAGTTTTCAATTTGAAGAAAAAAAATATTGATTTTTCTTACATCTTCATAAATATTTGTTGACACAAAATTATGCAATTTTAAAAATTCTGTTTGAAGGCTTGTCTCTAATTTAGTTCGTAAATAACTTCGATGGGAAGAGACAAAGAGGCAGAGAGAGAGAGAGAAAGATACAGTGTGTGTGAGAGAGAGAGAGAGAGAGAAAAAGAAGAAGTACAGAAAGAGAAAAGAAAGCAAAAAAAATTGAGCAAATCTGCTATAAACTCATTCGACCCAATACAATAAAAATGTATAATTCAAGGGTTAGCTAACGCACAAGACAATATCTATTTTACCGCATTCTCTAAAGTTCTATTGCACACTATCATTATTATTATTGTTTTTTAATATACAATAATTGTTTATTAATAGGCTATTCGTTCGTTTCATCAATGAAAAATCACCATCGAAGACTAGACAAATAATTTTTCTAACCACTACGAAGGAAAAAAAAGAGTGCTTACCTGATCTTAATCTCGTAGCGAAGGAACGTTGCACTTCCGGTCTTTCAGTCTTCTTCCGGAAACGGATGAACGCCGGAACTCTCTGTTTCTTTCCGATATTCACCAGCATCTCACCACTACCAATGAAATTATTTACTCTACGAATTGTTATTACGAATGTTATTTACGTTTTAATTAAAGTCTGCTCGATACTTGCCTTTTCGAAAGAATCGAAATTCACCCGGAGTACGAAGAAAAGGAAAGTAAACAAAATTTTTTTTTTGAGATAAAAATAAATAAAAAAACTAAGGTTAACTCGTCTCGAAATAAAATCTTTTAATTATGATTTGATCTGACACTCTGGGAAAGTGAGAAAAGAAATTGCTCTCATAAGGCACTCGGGCTAGTTCAAATGCTTTTTTTTTCAACGAATTTTGTATGAGTTGAAAAAGTTTTTTATGAAAAATGTTACCTCAAATCCTTCTTTTAATTTTAACAAATTTTTCTTTTTGAATGTTTGATAATCATGCAGTTAACAAGTTTTTCTCAAAAATGTCACATGAATACATTTTGTTAATTTGTTTTTCATTCGAAGGTGAAAAAGTTCTTCATGAATTTTTGATGATTTTCAATTTAAATGAATGTGTAATGCATTTTTGCTTAATGAATATATAATGTATAAGCAAATTATTCACAAAATTAAATTTAAAAATTCATAAATGAATCACAAAAAAATGGAAAATTAATTTCAACGTTAAGGCAAGTTCAACATTTATTAAAGAACTGACTATCCAATTTCTCCTTAGCTGCATAATTACCAAATTTCTTTACTCAATGTAATATTTGATGAATAACGTAGTAAAATATTTGAAAAGACTTTCCCTTCTTTCCTTCCCTGCAGTTTCGATGCTTTCAAAATAAAAGTGCGTTTTCAAGCCTACGTTGTTGCAAGCCTCTCGTACAACGAACCTAGTCAAGCAATTACTTGACAACACACACAGATTAAAATAATGAAAACAACAACAACGAAAGAGGAATTCCCAGGTGCAAAAATAATGACAATCCGACAGACTTTACACTCTCGATGCCTCCACGCTGTCTTCTTTTTTTCAAAATTCCACGCCCTCTTCTACTCAAGTTCCTCGGCGACTTTTTTTTCTCCAAATAATACGCATACAATATATTTACACCAGGATTCAAGGTTGAAAATTAGGGACGAGCTTTTATGGAATTTAGTGATTAAGAGAACTGGAAACAAAAAAAGAAAAATTGTACATTTTTTTCTCAAAGAAACAATAGGGAGATGAGATGTTTGGGCAAACGTTTGAAAAGATAGAAAATACGCACACGAAAGAAGACAACGAGATAAGAAAAAAAAAGGGTAGAATTAGGGAAAGCTCGCACCGATCGGGTCAAGCCCGTCGAGAGGTCTCTGGCCCTTCGCTAATTAAGAGCTCGATATTAATTAGGCGATTGGAGGAAAGCGCTCGAAAAGTTTCGGATAAAATACCGGTGTGTTCCAGAGACGTGCCATCCTCTTTTCTAGACTGTAATCTCCAGAATTACGAGAAGGAAAAAGCACAGGAATAACATTTTTGGTGTGAACGATTACAAGATAGTTTAAAAATAATTCAAAATAAAGTTATTCCAAATAAAATTTGGAAAAAATTTAGTGGAGAGTTGAAACAATTTTTAAATCAAGAATAAAAAAAAATTTTTTTCAATACAATCAAAAACAACGAAAGTAGAGAAAGTCAAGATAAAAAATTCAGGATATGGTCAGGATCAAGGACTTGATCTACGATTAAGAGATACTTACGAACGAGTGGAAGATCGAAAAAAAAAATAACGAGTACACAGGAGGTTAGAAACCAAATACGAAGGATTGGTGAGAGAGACAAACAATGGATATAAATCTAGATATACATATACATAAATAACTAAGACATACGACTAGGTACAAGGATGATAGACAAAGATGTTAGCTACCAATTTCGAACGACTACTTTATTGGCAATTCTTTTTTTTTTATCGTTTTCTCTTACGCTTTTTCTCTAGGCATGAACGTAAACTATTAGCATTGCTGTTATTAATAACGGTGTACAGATTTATGAGTAGTATGTTTGTGTCTGTGTGTGTGTCTCTTCGTGTGTGTATGTGTTTTTTTCCATGCTTGGAAAATTTCAGTTCGTCCTCGTGAAAAATTGTGACGACTTCATTATTCTCGTATATTGTTTTCGCCTATTTCGAAGACTCATTGTTAACTCTAACATCAGTCTCAGTCCGTTTTCCTCGGTGAGAATAATTAAATACTTATTTGCCTCGCATTGTTGAAATTTCATTGAGGCTGACAAGAAATTAAAGAGGGACTCGTGAATAATTGAAAGTTTCGTTGTCTTGGAAGCAACGTGGATTGATTTTTGAACTCTCTATTCTTCTCCCCCTCCCCCTAATTTCGATCGCGATTCGCTCGCGACTCGTCGTTCTGGCAAGTGGAAGCACAAGCTTGGATTTACGGAGTATACAAGTCGAGAGTCGACCAAAGAGAGAAAGTCAAAGAAAAGGAGGAATGGAAAGAGAAATAGAAAGAATCAGAAACAGAATTGAAAAATAAAATGAGAAAACATATCTAGTTGCAAAATGAAAAAAAAAATCATTATTTTTTCCATCTTCTATTGCGATCTCGCTAAATTTTTTCGTGGATGCGTGGTCCCGGAGACTTTTCTTCCCCCCGCTGTGTAAATCTATTTCCCCCTCCCCCCCCACTAATCTCGCTCTTTTTCAACCTTTCTCTTTTTCTCGTGCATGTCGCGGTGTTCGTGTTGATGTTCGTGTTGTTTTTAACGTCGTACTAACAACAATATGATAATAATAATAATAGTAATAATAGTAATCATAATAATATTGATAATTATGAATACCAATAAGAATAATGACATTAGCAGCAATAGTAATAATCATAATCATAATAATAATAATAATAATAATGCTCGATGCATGATTATAATATTGAACTAATAATAAGCACAGTAATGATATCAGTGATGATGATTTAACATAATAATAATAGTAATAATAGTAATAATAGTACAATTAATAATATCAATACGCGTTTAGTATCGATTTTACACATATTCGTTATGTCAATTCCCTCGTTCACATTTCATTCGAATTTGCACCTCCTCTCCATTCTCTTTTTCTCTTCCGTAGAAAAAAAGAATTGCAAAAGTTAGGGAGTGAATTTTACTATTCTTTTTTTAATTTTTGTGTGGTATTCGCAGACCTTATTTTCTTTCGTACTTTCTCCGTATTTTGTTTTATCTCTTCGATAGTTAATAATTCATAATTACCCTGTAAAGAAAGTGGCGTTTTTTTTGTTCGTGTACGTGTTTACGTTTGTGTGCGAACGAGGCTCGAATGACTCGAAATAATCAGAGTGAAGGAAAAACTACGAGTATTCCCAGTAACGTAAAGCAAGCTCGATTAAATTGCTGCTCGCCTTTGATGAGAGAGGAAGGTTTGAGAAATTGACGTTTCGGTATCGAAGGCGAGCAAATTTTGAAGTTTTTTTTTTCAAATTAGAACGAAATAACATGAAACGAAAGATAGAAAAAAAGAGAAAGAAGGGTGGAAATATAGAAGAGCGGAGAGAATAAAGAAACAATGAAAAATAAAGTTTCAGTGAGAGAATCCAACCAGCATGCTTTTCACCTAATTCATAAATATGTCAAATACGCATGCATTTATAAATATACATATGTTTTCCAATTGTTTTTGTCTCACGAGTTATATGTATATGTATAGACGCATTAAATACCACATTACATATTAATTAGCTATTTACAATGATAATACTACTCAACTGAATTGTTCATGTTTTTTTTTGTTTTCGTTTCGGTAAACGTTCTCAAGCATTACTCTCGAAAATCACCTCTCCAACATGAGCATTGTTGAAATTCATGGAAAATATTCCTTTAAATTCATTCCTTGTTAAAAAAAAAGTTGAATGAAATACATATTTGTTCATTTGAACTTGATAAAATTATAAATTAATTATTATCTTTCTTGGATTCCAACTATGCAAATTTCTCTGTGACCGAAAGTCGACCATTAGCGAACGCGCGACAGTCGTTTTCCTCTTTTTTTTTCCTCTTTCTATTTTCCTTCTTTTTTCTCCCTTCGGTACCAGTTAGATCTCGTATTTCGATCAGGAAGAAAGAAGAATAATGCGAATGGCAGTGAGACAAACGAAGGTAGATGCGAATTTTTTTTTTCTTCCGGTCCCCGTTCGCTCAGTGGCAACTGAGATCCGTTTTTCATTCGATTTTCCTCTCTCGTTCACCATCGGGACTACGTTCAAATTTGTTTCTTGTCGTTTTCGTTTTATCCTGGCTTTTTGCGTTTGAAAAAATTCGAGAGAAACGTTGAGAAAAGTTTGCGATTTCGAAATAAGTAAATAAGAAAAATGCACGCAATGTCCGTCATTCGGAAAAAAAAATATTAAAATAACTTTTGTTGCTCTTCTCTTCGTATTATCATCTCGAGCGTTTTTTCCAAACGAAAGTAAGAGTATTGATATTTTTAGCAATAATACGAATAATATTAATAAGTCGATCGTTTAGGAATGTCTCGTAACAGCTTTTTCGTTCACGCTCGTATTCTGGCACACTCGCACATACGCACACACGCAAATACAAGTTCTTTCCAACTCTTGGATAACCTTTCGCTTCTTCCTCTCCTCCCTTTTTCTTTCCTTGTCAATTTGACGACCCTTCAATTTGTTTCTCCTCTCTATCATCTTTTTTTATTCAATTTTTTTTTCTGCTTTTCAACATTTTTCCCCCTCGTAGCCAAGAGACAGAAGGCACGATGCGAAGAACAGAGTGAGAAAGAAAAACATGTGAAATATTTCTCAAAATACATTCTCATCATATTGTTATTATTGTTCGTTTTTTTTTTTCAATAAAACTCTGCCTTTTCACGTCGTGTGCCTCGGTATCTTCTCTCATATTTTATTTTTCTTCGAATTTAAAAAAAAAAGATGATGAATACGCAACAATGAATTTCAGTAAGAAATCTCTCTCCCTTTTCTCCTTCCCCAATTCTCCTCTTTTTATCATTTGCATCGACTTCTCTTTTTTCCTCGTGGTAGCAATAGCGCGAGATCATAAGTACGTATCGTGTATTACAATATTTATTAATTATTTAATCTCATACGAATATATATATATATTTATATAATTTATGTTTATATATATTAACGTATGTATAATTTAAGTATAAATTAATAATACTCGAGGCTTCGTCATGTTGTCGTTTCAATCATCATTGACTCAATTAGCAAATTTTATCACGACGTCGGCCGCAGAAAGAGAGAAAGAGAGAGAGAGAGAGGGAGAAACAGACAGACAGAGAGGAAACTTGTTTATTTTGGCTTCTCACTCTCGGTTACGCTTATCCAAGTATGAGTTCATTATTTTATTGTTTTTTTTTTAATCAATATCGTAATTTATATTATTATTTATTCCCTCTTGTAAATATCCTTCTGTCGTAATGGATTCGATATCGTGTTGTGATGATCGTTATCAATAATATTGTTGATTATCACTACGTTTTTTTTCCCTTAAAAGTTAATGCGTATTATATGAATATCACTCGTATGTTGTATTTTTATTTTTCTCCCTCACGTTTTTTTTTATCACTAGAGGTATTACTTATCGTTGAGAAGGAATTTTTCTTTTCCTTTTTTTTCTCATTTTTCGTCCTCGAACGATTGTTTATTTCTTCTCTTACCTATCCTCATTTTCTTCACTGAAAATTTTATTTTTTTCGCCATTTTCGGCTTCTCCTCCTGTCAGAGAGCTCGTTAAATTATTATCAATAAGTATCAGTATAATTTAATGAAATCGTTAGGTATAGTTGAGTCATTGCTTATTGCTCAAGAAAATTCTCACGCGTTTCTTTTCTTTTCTCTACCACCGCTAAATCTCTCTTTTTTTTTCTTTTCTTTTCACCGATACGATACTTGTACATTATTTTTCTCTCACTCTTCGATAAAATAAATAAATAATGGAAAAAGTGTATTTTATCAAGGCTCAGACAAAGTTCGGAGCTTCTTCGGTCGATATTCGACGAGTAGCTCGAACGTCCCCCCTCTACGAGCGCGTGCCGAAAGATTCGCTCAAAAAAATCGTCTTTCTCACTATTTCGCTCGTCTCTCGTCGATTTTACCACTCGGTGTCGCGCCATGTAATCCAGTATTCATTATTAAGTTTTCTATCGGCTAACTTTTCATTTATTTTATTTCTTTATATTCATTCATTTATTTGCTCACTTATCGTTTTTATATTAAGTAAATTCGCACTCGCGTTTTTTTATTTTCGTGAATCGGGAGCCTTATCATTTTATTGAATTTTTTTTGTCCCTCAAAGAAAGAAACGAGGATCGTTTTCTGATATTTTCCGATCTTTTCGGTAATCACTCCCGACTCGTTAATTATTTACGAATAAATTGTCGCACGATATGGAGATCGGAGAAATATTGTCTTTCGTTAACTCCAAAAAGAAAAATATATGCTTGCGTAACCTTAAATTTCTATCTGTCCTGCATTTTTATCTTACCTCAATAAAGTCCCTAACTCTATCAACTTTTCCTTTCCGTTCTTATATCTTAAGTATTGACAATTTTCCGTTTCGCGTAGAAGCGAATATCTTCGAGTTCGCGCTTGTTTCTTCGTCACATTCGAGTCCTCGCTCTCCTCGAAATTTTCATCTAATTTCTCTCCTTCTTTGTCTAAATATGTCGCGTACAAAAGGAAGCGACGAACGAGGAGAAACGAGCGTTCCATCTTCAAGCTCGTTCTCCCTTTCGCCCTAGAGAACAAAGTCGCGTCAATTTTTTTTTTATACTCGATAAGTATTGCTTTATCCATATTTCGTCCCTCGTTCCCTCAACGTTCAGTCTAAGAGCTAGTTTTCACGCGACGAGATATTCGGTCAATCATCTCGGTTCACGTTTTTTTTTTACGCGTCGAACTTTTTTCGCGGTCCCTCCCTCCCTCTCTCTCTTTCTCTCTCTCTCCACTTCTCTCTCACCTCGAAAAATGTTTTGTGAGCTCCTTACACACGAAATTTTCTTACACTTTAGTACGATTCAATACTGTTCAACTTCGTATTTTAACTGTTATCCTTTTTCCAACATTAATATCATTTTCTCGCGGAAGAGGAAGTCCCAACGGGGAAAAAACGCGACGTTCGACGAGCTTGAAACAAGCCGCTTTGCATAAATAAATTAGGAACCGAATTGCACCCTTCGAGGGCAAATGAACTAATCTCGTTAGTTGCCAGGAGTCACTAGACTCGATTTGCTTACATAAAAAAAGAAAAAAGAAAAAATTGCGTTGTTTGTCAACAAACGAAAAAGATGAAGAACCGAGCGTTCGATCGGCGAATTACCGAAATCAACGAACGAGTCACGTCCGTTAACAAATAATAATATCAAGCACAATATTAATAATAATACTAATAATAATAGCTCTCTCTCAATTTTTCATGTTTCTCTCGCTATTCGTCGATCTCCGGGACAGAGATCGATGATTATCAAGGAAGTTATGTTCGTCGAGATTTATCGAGACGATCGACGATGGTCGGGGGGAAGAGCGAAGAGAGAGAGAAAGATATCGAGACGGCGGAGTGAGAGAAAAGAGAGAGAGAGAGAGAGAGAAAATCGGATCGGGGTTTTTGCCGCCGAGAAAGCGAATCCGCACGAGTTGGCCCCAAAAAGTACGGAGCAGCGATCGGTCCAAGTTGGGTCGGGGGAAGTGTACCGGGGGGGTGTTTTCCCCTTAGACATACATCCCCATGCCGTACATGGAGCCCCAGTCGACGCCCTGGAAGCTGGACATGTCGACGTTCGTGAGGGAATAACCCTGGTAAGGGTTCGCCGGAGCGGGCTGGGGTCCGCCGGGGGTTGCTGGGGTCGGGGGCGCCGGGGGTTGCTGAGGAGCGGCAGCTGCGGCCGCTGCGACCGCCGCGGCTGCCGCTGGGATCGGGTACGGCGCGTATCTGTACGCGGAGAGAGCCGGATAACCGCTCGCGAAGATTTTCCCGTAGCCGGCGACCGCGTTCTGGACCTGGGCGGCCGCGGCCGCGGCGGCTGCCGCCTGGACGTGCGCCTGGGCTTGGGCAGCGACGATCTGCGAGGCGGTCGCGACCTGCAACGGCGGCTGGGGCGCCAAACGGACCCCCAGCGCACCCAGGACGACCCTTTTGCCCAGGGCGAGAGCTCCCTGCTGGACCGATTCCTTCGGCTGGGCCTTCTTGCACTCGACCTTCTTGTTCTTTATCGTGTGGAAGTGGATCTCGCACACCCGGTCGACCACGTCCTCGTTCTCGAAGGTTACGAAACCGAAGCCCCGGTGCCGCTTCGTCTGCTGGTCCATCAGCATCACCGTTTCCTCGACCTTCCCGAACTGATTGAAGTATGCCTTAACCTCGTCGCTGCTCGTGTCCTGGCTCACCCCACCCACGAAGATCTTCTTCGTCCTGTTCGCCTGCTTCGCCCGGTTCTTCGGCGTCGCGTGCTTCGGGTCGATCTTCTTACCGTCCAGCGTGTGGATCGGGCACTTCAGCACTTTGTCCACGCTCCCGGGTTCCGCGAACGTTATGAAACCGAAGCCCCGGCTACGCTGTAATTTCCAAAAACACAACCGCTGCATTTCTCCCATCTCGCTCCTTTCCAATTCAAACAATATCTCTACAATCGCAACTTAAAATCTTGTCCTTCGCGCTGAAAAAACTCTCATGCTACATTTTTTAATGAACAGATGTTATATATTATGTTACAAAACATCTTTGGTTATCTGTTTCAAGGGTGCTCTACCCTTACAATCACAAGTCAGATTTCAATGAAATATGGCTAATTTGATATTCGCTAGAAAAAAAATTATAAATTTGATTGATAGAGGAGAATAGTTTTGATAGTTTTCAAACGAATTGAGGTAGTTCTATCGGTACAGACAAATCAAAAGTTTTTATCTTAATTTATCTTCATATTATGTGGTTATTAAGCTGAAGTATATTAAGGGGTTTCGGTACTACCTATCTGATTACAAGATCTTCAGTAAAATATAATGCTTTTCTGCAAGGTACAGCTGTCGCTCTCTAAATTTTTTTTGCATAAGGTGACTTCAAATCGATATAATCTTTGACAAAAAGTGATTTAGATCAATTTTGAAATATTATTATAATATGATTATTATTATTTTACTTGATTTTGATGCATAAACTTGGGTTTTTGTTTCTTAACTAATGAACTAGATGGAGAAACTGCTTAAAATTTGATGACAGTAATTGTTGAGATCTGATATAAATTTTATGCAGATGGGTAATATTTAAACAAAATTTACAGCCGAAATAAACATTTCTCTCATTTACTTCCATGTATAAGCTTAGTTAAAAAAATAATAATTTCTAAAATATGACATGGTTGATCGACTTCAAATTCGAACGATCTACGTTTTTTAAATTTGTGATTCATTTTTTTTAAATTTGAGTTGATGGTAACATTTTCAAAAGTTCTACCGAAACCCCTCAAGAAAAGTTATTGCAAATTGTTTCAAAAATAACATACTTAAAATTCAAGGTCATCCAAGGTGACCTATACTCGTTACGTATGTAAGAAAATTAAATCATGATCTTAGAATTTTTTTAAAAATTGAAGAGGCTTCTTTCAAGTACAACAAAGAGCTGTGCTAAATTTCAACAAGTTCCACTATCCAGAAGTCAAGATATCAAGAGTTGAAGATCGCAATAACAAGTGCTCTTATGGGAGACTACAGAAAATAGTGATTTTTGACAATAAATATCTCAAGTTCTACGTAGTGAAACCTCTTTAAATTTAATATACAATTGCACATTGCATCAAGGAAGGTTTCTGCAAATTTTTAACAAAATCCTAAGAAAACAAATTTTTGATAGAACTAGCATTTTTACGGGATTTTTATAGACATAAAGATAAAAACGAACAGCAAGTAACAGAGTTAATTTGACAGAAAATTTCGAGAAATGATTCGTCAAGAAGTGAAAAACAATCTTGCAAAATTTCACAGACATTAGAGAGTTCGTTTTTGGAAAAATTTCAAGTATTGAATAATTGTTATTATTAGTCAATTATCGTGATGAACAATCATTTAGCGGTTACCATAACGAAAAACATATAAATTGTAATTTATCACTGATTACGATTTATTTGTTTATAAATATTAACGTAAAAATAGAAAATTCTTCTTAAAAAAAATGTTTTTCTCATTTTCAGAATAATGTGAAATGGAAAAATACAAAGTAGATTTTATTAGCCCCATTAACATGCCTTTTCCACTATGGAATAGACTGTATGGTAGGAACACCCCTAAAATTTTCAAAAATTCTGTTCGTTTCTAAATATGCTATAATTAAAAAAAAACGAGAGCAGATAGAAATTTAAAAAAATGTAAGATTGTTGGTTCTAAACCTCTCATTATATAATATGTTGTTTTGAAATTTAAAAAAAAACTAGAAACTGTGAATTTACTGTCAAATTAATTTTATATGTTTGATATAATGTATGTTTTAGTTTATAAGTTACAGATATGAAAACGTATCATTATATTTTCTAATTTTTGGTTGTGTGATCAATAAAAAATGTAATAATTGTTTGAAAAGTGTGTTTAAACAAATTGATATTTAGTTAGTTGATAAAATTTACGTTCATTGATATTAACTAACAAGAAAGAGATTAAAAAATATATGACAAAAATATGAAATCTACGTAATTTTGTAATAAAAATTGTATATTTGTCAGGAATTATTTATCCAATTCCTCCTCAACTGAATTTACATAAAGACTTATTTTGTTATTAATATCGTCATGATGCGACGATTTATGCTCTCTTTGTTTTCTGACATATTTACGTGTGTTGTTTGAACACGTTATTAATCGAGACATGTCACATCCCAATATATCATATAACTGAAAACAACGCCGATAAAAGATCGAGAAAAAATAATTATTGATTGATGGGGGAAAATAACGCATGAAAAAAGAAAAGACAAAAAAAAATAAATAGAAAGAAAGGAAGAGAGGGGGGGTTGGAAATGGTCGTCTTGGGGAACGAACCTGCGTGACCGGATCCTTCATGATGAGAACGTCCGTGACGGTGCCGAACATGCCAAAATATTCTCTGAGCTTCTCGCTGCTCGTTTGCCACGAGAGACCGCCGACGAAGAGCTTTCCCGGGGCCGGATCTCCGCCGTTCGGCGTGCTCCTTCCCGAGCTACCGGAGTGACTTCCGTTTATCGGGACCAGGGCGTTGTGAAAGTCGTGCTCTATCGCCCCGTTTGCCGCCTCCATGCCGGCACTGTAACAGACCAAATCACGAGCGTCTCGTTAATTTTCCCTCCGTTTAATCCCCAAAAGCGAATTTGCCTCGAAGAGGTGCTCAACGCTCCAGACACGTTCCAGTTTACTCGAATCTCTATGCTCACAAACGAGCGTATACGACCAAATTTCTCGTTCAAACTCGCATCGAAACAACGATCGCATTATTATTTTTCAGTTATTTCAAAGCAGTTCGACCATTAAACCAAATACAACTATGATAAATGAAAAAAAAATTATTTTTTGTGGACAAATGCTTGATTAACCTACTTTCAAAACTTTATCAAAAGATTACGCACGCATTCTTCTGGAGACTGGTAACTATAGTAACTACTAGACTGGTAACTGTTGCCACTCAAAAACTGTTATTTGTACTTAATCGTACAATTGGCGAGTTTATTAAAAAATACTCTTACTTTCTTGGCGAAAATCAACAAAATTGTCTTCTCAAGAGCTATTCTCAAATCATTGACTGTATTTAAATTTTTAATTTTGTTTTCTCAGTACTTTATAATTAAATTTTCACTCTCGAATTTGATATATCTATTGCAATGATAAAATCAATAGAATGCGTATTGTTTCAATCAAATCACGTATTCGACTTCAAAGAGTTCATTGAACAATCATATTAACAGTGGCAACAAAATTTTAAAAAGAAATAAAATGTCCAAAAAATTAATTTCTCGTCGCATGAAATTGTCGATGCGAATTTCAACAATATTACGAAACATACAAATTACGCGAACAACTCTTTCGCAAATGTTATACTTTCAAAGTGCAAAATTACTGCCTATCCATTATCTACAAGATTTTTATACATTGGTTCGTTCTTATTTTACAGACTATCCCATTGGTCGCCGTGAATGTGGTCGCGGGTGGCGCAGTAGCCTTTATGGCGTGGTATAAAACTCTCGTCTCGACGATAGACGTCCAGTAAGCGAATTTTTCTGTCCAAATGAACCTCCATTATTTTCCTTTTTTCCCATTTTTCCGTATATTTTTACCTCGCAACTTGGTCCAGTAAAACTATATCTCAATACAAACCCTTTTTAAAAAATAAATTCAGTAAATGACTTTTTACAGTTATTTTTTAATCTCTCTTAAAAGCAAAATGAAAGAAGAAGAGTTGATTTCGTCGCTATCTTTAAATCTGCTCTTAAATATATCTCGCGAACAGTTAGTATAATCAAATAGTCATTACAAATGGTGTTTTTGACATAATTTTCAGCAACTTTATTTATATATTTTATCTGTAGGATTAGTATTTTTAAAGAAAAAATACATCAGGTAAAAATCAATGTGAAAAAGTTTGCACTTACAAATCTGGTTAATGTATTAAGTTCGGTGTTTTTATGATTTTCGATGATGTTTCCTAAACTGTGTGTCTTATGAAATATTATTTAATGCATTATTGCCTCGAATAAATATTTTGCAAGAAAAAAAACAGATAAATATTAACGTGACCAAGTCAGTGTTTTCGAACCCAGACAACAAGTGTTGTTTCCATTATAGGACTAATCCTGTATTCATTGTTTTCATTATTTTCGATGGTATTTTTTGAATAAATATTTCACGAGAAAAATGCAAGTAAATATTGACTTGACTATCAGCTTCGCTTTTACAAATATAAGTTTTATTATGAGATATCTTCATTAAATACAATCGTGCCATTAATAATTTTATCATTTATTTAGAAGATATTTTCTAAACCATATGTAGTACTAAAAATTTGTTAAATGCATAATTGTTCCTAACAATTTTGTATATAATTTTATTCATATTTTTCAACTGATAGCTTAAATGAAATTATTTCGAAACGTCATTAAATTCTTAAACACATTTTCCAATAAATTGTATATTTAATAGTAAAAATGGTCGATAAAGAAGTTACGTTGAAAATAACGATGACCAAATTTTTATTTTTTCAAAGTTCATGAAAATCTTTTTAGATATTCGTCAATTTCTTCTATATTTGGTATTTCTTCGTACTTGACAATAAACCACTATAGCAGCCACCAAGGCTCTGAAACTCGACTCCTATAGCTGCTGCGAAAAAGATTTCGATCATAACTGCGATGTTTACTCGCAACTGTACGTGTACGAACTGTATAGGGTCAATGTTTATCTTCCTTTTTCTCGTTAAATGTTTGCTCCGCAAAAAAGTTTTCAATGAAAGTTATTGGAAATAGTGTCGCGAAATATTGGTCATAACTACTTGTATGACTCGAGGTGGTAAAGTGGAATTTGAAAAATAAAAAAATGTTGACACAATTCAGAGCTTTTGTAACTTTTTGAGTGATCATTTTTCAGAAAAATTTGTCATTAAAAACCGAGCATTTTATTTTCTACACAAACAATGTTGATTTTTTTCGTATGTTCAACAATTCGCCGGATATTCGTATACGTATAAGCAAATTTAAAAATAGTGAAAAAAGAACTCTAATCTGAACCTAAGCTTGTTAAGAAATATTTAAAAAAACGCCACTTGTTAAAGGGAAAAAAGTTTTTCGAATTTTTAATAGAAGAAAAGCTAGTTTCACTGGACTTTTGAACGAGCTCTCGGGCTTTTCTACTTTTCGCAATTGATTAAACGACTATTGTCGCGTTCGCAGACTCGAAAAAGAACCTCGCTGGGAAATACCAAGTACCCCGACGTTCTACGACCTGCGAAAACCGCGATTCCTAAAGGTAAAAATATTCCTAAGCACACGTATTCTCATTCAACAAGTAAATATCGGAGAGAAGAAAGAAAAAGTCGCGAATTTAGCGATTCGTGTCGCGTCCAATTAGGATTGCCCTTCATTCAGCATCGTGAAAAGCACGAGCAGGACTAACGAGGGCAAAAGCGCGATTACGAAATGATCGATAGGGAGTGACAAGCGAGCGACGAGAGTCCGATCCGGCTGAAAATTGGGTTCGACCTTATGAATAATTAGGCAGGTGAGAGAGAATGAATGGCGACACCGGTGAGACCGAGAGCGCAAGGAGTCGGGAGCGAGTCCAGGCCGGACGGAGTCTCCCTGACTGCTTCCTCGGATCGATCGATTCGCAGAAACGGGAACGGCCGAGGATCCAGCTCTCGTAATATGAAAATTGATAAAACGCAAAGTTTCCTCCGAGCCACGGGAATAAGAAGTGAGAGAGATCTCGTGACGGTCTTTCTCATTTCTTTTTTCTTTTTTTTTTCGAACGAAAGAAAAGAAAAAGCAAAAAGTGAAGAGAAAAGAAAGCGTAAGAGAGAATGAGGAGGAATAACGAAAAGGAAATAAAGGGAGAGAGAGAGAAAAAGTGTAAATGGAGCGCAGGAGAAAAAGAGAAGAGAGGACGAGAAAGAGGGAGAGAAAGAGAGAGAGAGCGCGAATGCGCGGCCGGTGTGGATCAATACGCCCTCCCCCTCCGGTCGGTTCCTGCGACGATCGCCGGCGTCGCAGCAGCCGCGGAGGAGCGCCGTTGCCGGCGTCCGTCGGAAGATGTCGGGGGCGACCGCTTGGGGGTGCCAGGGGGGTGACACCGAGCCCACCGAGCGGTTACGCGAACTGGTTCTCATTTTTAGTTCGAAAATCGACCACCCGGAGGTGCTGGTAATCATATGCGCCGTGTCCGCACGCACAGACGGTATCACAAGATATACTGTTGATATTTTTTTGTAAATATCAAATATTCATTCCAATACATATTTCAATTCCTTTCTTCACGCTTCCGTTGCCTCTTTCTCCATTTCGTATTTATACGCGACATATTTTATCGCTTTTTTTTATTGATAAAAAAAAAAGAAACTATAGTCGGTGAGGTAACTGACAGCGCACACGATTACTAGCGACGTGCATAGGTCAACTGAAAAAATAAGCAGTTGTTTCACCCTACGGGAGAAACAGCAGGGAGTATAATCCCCATGGACGTAGAAAACATTGACTGCGCCCTGTTTATAGTGTTCTGCAGTACTGAAATAGTGGGTAGAATGTATAAAAATTGATATCGTATTCTTTTCGGTTGCATCCTTGACTAACACACCAGACCGACTTTCCTGATTGGTCGAAAAAAACGCGATCGTGACCTTTCAATTTTTAATAATAATTCAGTTTAATTCAGGCGCTGTAGCCATATTACCATTGCTGTTAGACAAAGAGAGAGAGAGAGAGAGAGAGAGAGAGAGAGAGAGAGAGAAATTGCTCCAAAGGGGTTGTCTTCTATATTCC
This sequence comes from Cremastinae sp. A BG-2022a, assembly GCA_030522545.1. NCBI lineage: Eukaryota > Metazoa > Arthropoda > Insecta > Hymenoptera > Ichneumonidae > Cremastinae sp. A BG-2022a. The sequence continues at coordinate 29,044 of JAPYYW010000699.1, forward strand.
GGGCAGCTTTCGCACCGACCGAGCAGTCTATACTTTATTCCACGTCCATGGTCACCCCCCTGCTAGGAAGCGTTCGGTTGGCTCCGTCGGCGCAGCAGGAGCGTCCTGGCAACGGGAAACGCGGAGCGCGAGCGCCGCTCGCGGGTGTGGGCGGCGAGAGAGGGATGCGACGGCGGCGGCCCCGAGCGCTTGCCTGGGGTGGGCAAAACGAATGAGAAAGAGACCGAGCGACGGGGGTGCCGAGGGGTTCGAGAGCGCGCAAACTGCTTGCCGGGGCTAAACGGAGAGGGTGCGGAGGCGGCGTCGCCAGCGAACGACGCAGTGCCATCGGGACGCTCGACCGAGTCGCTTACACCCGCCTAACCTCCACCAATTCCGCCGTATCGTCCTCTCTTGTTCTGTCGCCAGCCGAACATTTTCCAGCGAGAGCTTTGCCGCATTCTCGCCCCAATTTTCTCTCTCTTTCTCTCTCTCTCTCTTTCTCCACCTCGTTCTCTTTCTTCATCCGAACACGACAGATAAATCGTTTTTTTAAATATCGACGCTTTCTCGATCAAGTTATTTATTTGCCTGCGCGAGAGAGCTTTTTCGCGTTTCCGGAATCTGTGCAAACGAATGCATTCGCACGACGGATTCTCCTCGCCGGCCCCGACGAGACGATCGCAACCGGAGGAAGAAGGAGCACACGGCCCGGTTTCAGGGATATTGTCCTGTCACAGCAGTACGCCATTAAAGAGTTACTGGTGTGATGGGACATTTTCCTCGATCCGCGGCGATTCGCTACGAGAATTTCGCACGCCCATCGGACAAGTCCGTCTCGCGAGTGCCATCATCGGACTCCTCGACGACGCAACGTTCCTTCCCTCGCTCGTCGAGGAGAAGAGGAAGGCAAGAGAGAAACGAAACGAGTGACGAGACCAATCGCGTAAAAAAAAAAACTCGTCGAGTGATTTTTCAGCCAGTTTTATTTTGTGTGCTCGAATTGTTTCTCAGAGCGAGACAAATTCGACGCGTCCGTCGTCACGCGACAGGGATCGAAGCGCCTGAGAAAATGTTCACATGCGCATGGGAATTTCCGTTCCGCCTTGCATCGACGATAACGAGACTCGTGTTTCGAAAAAAAAAAAAAATGTTCCCGAGCGGACAATACGAATGTACAAATGTGCCGATAATTATGTCTCGCTCGCGAATCCAAGCTCTCGCCGAATTTGTGCTCCATGGAATTCGGCCGCTCGGCGGAAAAGCTGGGCAGAGGGCGAGCGCGAGGGGTGATAGCAGGCCAGGGGTGAAGGGGAAATTGACGGAAAGGATCGAAGTAAGGGTCGCGAACGCCAGAGGGGCGACCGGGAGAGAGAAGCGCGAGGGTCGCGGACGTGTTTCTCATCGCACAAAAGCTCTCCCCGTGCGAGCGAGACCGAGGAGAACCGGGTTGGGAAAACCACCGTCAAACGGCCGCGGCGCGGCAAGCGTGGAAAAGCTCGACTTTCACCGAGCACGCGCTCCACCCACGTAAATGAAATCGTGCGCGTGACAGAGTGAGCCAACGGGACGCGTACACACACTCGCTGATGGAACGTGAAAAAAAAAAATAATAACGGAGACGGAGAGAAAAATTCTTGCGCGGTATACATACAAGATTGATGAATTAAAAGAGGGAAAAAAAGCCATTCGCCAAATTGAAAACGAAGCATCGACGAACTCGCGGAATGACTATTAATTTTGTTTTCTCTCTCTCTCTCTGTCTTTCGATTCTTTTTTTTTTCGTTATTTCGAGATAAGAGGCGAAGATGTGTGTCTCGTGACTCGATTACCACGCGACCATTCCAGACGAGGCCATGTACGAAAAAATTTTTCGTTTCGGTCGATGGGAGAAGAGTTTCCGATCGATATTGAGGCGCGGCGCCCCACGAATGCGGCTTTTTATCCGTTCTATAAAATCCCCCTTTTTCTCAACCCCGCGTGTCTCCCTTTCTCTCTCTCTCCTTCTTCTTCTTCTTTTCTACTTTTCACTTCTCAAGGATTTATTTGAAATCTATAAAACGATAACTTTTTCAAAGTTTACACATTTTTCTTTGACTATGACTATTATTCTGCTGTTATCGCCTTTTTTATTCAAATTTTTGCATTTTGAGAATTAACTTCAAAACTAGAGAACAACTTTTTGAATGATTCACGAATTAATAGTTAATAGCTGAAACTATCTTGGTTCTTGCTTCTTTTTTCAACATTTCATATTTTAAGAATCAACTTGAAAGCTCGACAATAATAACCTGTTAAAAAATTCCTAAAATTATTATTTATTCAAATGATCTTGTGCCTTTTATTCCTTTTTCATACTCTCACGACGTAAGAATCATCTTGAAAGCTCGAGAACAATAACTTTTCAAAATATTCACAAATTTCTCATCGTTAACAAAATTTTTTATCGTTATCAAATTTCTAATCATTTATATACTATAATATGATAACAATATTTTTTTTCGCAACCATAATATAATAATAATGATTTTGCAATATTCTTATTTTCGTGTTGAGTAAAAAGCAAAAATCACTTCTTTATAAATCGGGGAATATAATATATCTTTGATAACCGTTCTCTTCGAAACGCGAAAGTTAAAAAATATTTCTCTTCTTCTCTTTCCTTTTGTTTCCGCGTTACACCTTTATATATCTCGCTCAGCCGACAATTATAATTCCTCATAATCAAAAGGTGAATAATTGAACGAGCTTGTTATACCACGCTGCACGGAGAATTGCATCAAAATCAACCAAATTATCATCTTCATGGAAGGATCTTTAATACGGGACACGTATGGGCTCGTCTATACGGTTTTATCCACCGATTTATTCGTCTCATTACCATAAACCGTATTAAATTTCATTTCAAAAAAATTACAATTTTTTCCATAGCATGAAACTTCTTTAAAAAATTAAATCATCAGATAAATAATTTTCTTTCGTATTTTTGAACATTCTTTGGTGTTTTAAATAACAACTGTTTTTATTAATTTTCTAAATTAAAAATGCGACAATTTTGTCTTTTGTCGACAAAATTTAATTAAACCTTAGCTCACCCGAAGATGAAAAAAAAAATTGATAGAAAAAACTATTTTTGATAATTCGGTATTCGCGAGCAAATCGTTTTGATTTCACATTGGGGACTTTATCGTGTTTTTTTTTGACGAGTGTAGAAAAATCGGGACGTGAGTTATCGAAGTATGCGTATGTCAATGAAAAAGGAATAAAACGAGGAGAATGCGGGTCTCGAATGCTCGCATAGAGGGAAGAAAATTCGATGAAAATTCGGCAGGGGAAAGTATCCGTTTCGGGGCGTGGACGACACACGGTGCGGAGTGACGAGAATTCGGACAGAGCGGAGAGGTCGCGAGAGGATCGAGAAATGGAAAACGAGGTCGAAGGAAGCGAGAACGAGAGAAAAAATAGAGAAAGGAGGGTGAGCACGCACGTGCGAGCTCGGGACACACGCTCGCACGCGGCCCTCGTTACCGTAAAAACCAATCCATTAAATGCGAACGAGAAACCCGAGAGCGCTGCCGCGATATACCGAAAAACCGCGTGCGACATCGATTCAAATTTACCTTTCGACAAGAGTGTCTAAATTTTATGACAAAATACGAAAAAAACAAAAATGTAAAAGAAAAAGGATATAAAAAAAAAACGAGTACAATCAAAGGACGAAAATAAGGAATAATTCGCGATGAGAAAAATGAAGGGAGAAAAAGTGGAGGAGGCGGAAGATGCCGGAGAACGGGAGCGAGAGATGGAAGAAGAGGCAAGAAAAAGGAGAAAAAAGGAGGGACGAGAAGTTTGATGAAGAAAAAAAAGTGGGGAGAAACAATTGATTAGCCGTTGGATGAACGGGCGCGGCGCGTCTGGTTCCGAGAGAACGGAAGCTTTCGGTGAGAGGAACGGCGGAAGGGGATGAAAAGTTATGGCGTGTCGTTGAGGGCACAGGCATTAGGTGGCAGCACCGCGCGCTCGAGTCCCGGCCACGTCGCGAGTCCTTCCTCCCGTCCCCCCGTTTACACGCTTATATACGGGATCGCGAAAATACCTCCGACGAGATATCCCGTCTCGGCCGCCCAAAAGAGCAACTCCGCCGTCGCACACTCAACCTCGCATTCCGCCGAGTGATCTCGCCGATAAGACTTTTCAACGTTATCCAATAAATCCAAAGTTTTTCAAACGTGATGGGCTCAAGTGTTCTCATTTTTTTTCTCTCTCTCTTCAATTTATCTTTTCACGCATTCCAGAGATAAAAGACGAATTTTCTTGTCACGTTTCTTTTTATTCACACTTGAGAAGGCTCCATTTTACCAAAAACGTGAGACTATATGGAATTTTTCTGTGTAGCGAAAATACTCTAGATGTCTTAGAGAGTAGTTCTCGTTGAATTTTATGACGAATTTTTGCTCACAGTCTATATATATAGATTTATTGGTGTATCAGTTTTATTTTTCACTTTTTATTCTCTCTATTGACCTATTACCAAAGTGTGTAGATACCTTTAGGCACTCTTAGGCGTAGACGAAATATGTATCATATGTATTTATAATTGTATTTATGTACATACACACTACTGAAAGTAATTTCTTTTTTTCTTGTTTCTCTATACTGGGAAAAACGTTTAGTTGAATCAACTGATAGAAAATTAAATTTCTCGATAGTATAATCATATATTTCGAATTTAACCAAAATTTAATTAGCTGAAATAGCCATTATACGTGAAACACCAAAGATTTGATTTGAAGAATATTCTGTTCTGACTAAATATTTAGTTTAATTTGTTTAGAAATATTTGTATAAAGAATTTGAGTAATATAAAAATGTATCCATGCAATGAAATTTATATAAATAAATATTTTAAAATGTATGAGCAATATTTTAATATTACAAAAATGAATAACTTTTCGAAATGTTACCGTTGGGTTCAAAAGTTATTAAATAATATAATTGCTCAGATTAGGTATGAAAAATTCTTTAAATATATTTTTGATAGTGTATACATTTTTTATAAATCGTAAATTGAAAAAGTTGCGCAAAAATTTTTCTTGTTTAATTGTTTGATCAATAAAAAAGGTATGCTCAAGTTGCCAATTGATAGCCTAATTAAGATAAAACAAAAAATTAACATTTTTTTTGGAAAAACCAGCAGAATTTGAAACTTACGATTTGAACGTTAAGGATTTAATTTTTCTTAAATACATTTATTTAATTCAACAAATCTTTTTTCTCAGTGTAAATCTCTGTGTTTGGTGTTCTTTCACATCCACAACTCGAACTATTACCTATCCGTATATATAATTTTCAATGAAACATAAACAAATGTTAAGCTAATACATGATTTACTTGGCAGAAAAGTTAATCTCTCCGTTGCGTTTTTCTCCTCTCTAAAAAAAGCTTTTGACTGACTTTTCACAACACTCCATCTATTTCAATTGCTGCGATGTTTAATTTTAATTAATGCTTCTAGACGGATTAAAAGTCCGGCCGTTTTCGCTTCCCTCTTTCCTCGACGAAAATTTACCGTTACGTTTGAGGGAATAAAGAAAAGCTCTCGGTCTTACGTACGCTGTTTCTTGAACTCCGCAAACTGTGCAATAACGAAATGGCAGTGACGTTATTCCGGTTAAGATTTCTACTTTTCAACGTTAACCGTCCTGCGGGGTTCAATCGATATATTTATTTTCTATGTTCACATTATACAGTTTATAAAATAACCCCAAGTCTTTATAGAATAATTCGTGGTGAATAAAGCTTCGGTGTAGTTTTTTTTCCTCGTGATGGAAAAAAATATTTTTTTTTAATAAATAGAATGCACCGGTAATTGCACTCTGTGCATCAGAATTTCACAAGTGATAAAATTGGATCCACTTTGAAGCGTGGAAAGAGAGCGAAAGAATAAATTAACAGAGTAAATTCGAGAGCTTTTATGACGTTCACTTATTTCATTTTATTGAGCTGATGGTATAGGAACGAGCGACATCGAACACCGTGCTTTCCCTCTCTCTCCTTTTGCACAAGTTGAAAAGACTTTCTCGCAAACCTTTTCATTCATTTTTATTTCAATTCATGAAAAATACCTTATCAATCATCGAAAGCTAGTCAACTTCAACCAAAGCGAAAATATAACTTTTGAAAGAAATTATCAAGCTATTTACGAATGAGTATGGATTTTTATCTCCGAAATAATTGAGCGAAGAGAAGTAACACTGTCCAAAAATGTATTGGGAAAAAGAATAGAGATATTGCTCGAATGGCCCAGAGGTATTTCATTCGAAATTCATTCACAAACAAGCGATTCTTTTTAATTAGAATTTTTTTTAAATAGAATTTTGTTTTTGGCAGAAACATGTTGATGACTCTGAATTGAAAAAAAAATGGTTTTTAGATGGCAAAAATGGATTTAGCGTTAAAGCGAAATGAATCCGAGGGTCAATTAATTCGTTATAGTAGAGAGAGTCGCGCAGTGTGTTCTCGTATTAATTTTGAAAGCTCTCGGAGGTCGGGAGAATTGAGTGCTCGATCGAAAAGGACGGTTTATCGCTCGTTTATTTCTCCCTGTCATTTCTAGCTTCTCCCTCTCGTAATGGAGACTTTTTATCCTCACGTGTTTATGCTCGGAGTCGTCAAGGCGGGGAGGGAGAACGAAGATGGTGGTGGGAACTGCGGGTTGAGGCTACGCGTTATTGGATCAATACGACGGGGCTCCAATTAATCCGCGGGGGTCCCACCCTCTCGACAGATGGCAAACGGAAAACACGCTTCCCCGAACCTTTACACCCACGCGCTTTATCCAGTCTTTCGCCGCTCTCACCGAAGAAACTTTGTGGCGAAACCTATACAAATCCAGTTACGAGATTCTCTCGTTTTTTTTTTCCTCTCGGTCACACCCATCTTTGCCTAAACGTAAACCGAATCTTTTTCTCTTCATCGCGCTCCTTTCTATGCCCTTCGTTCGGAGCACGTGTATTTGATCAAGAAGCAATTAGTAACGCTAATTTTATGAAACGTCTACACTGGGATTTAATTCGATAAATAATTAATTGATTCGCTCTCACGATTGGATTTTTGTCTCTACCATTCTCGACTAATTCTTCTATTGTCACTTTCGGGTGACAACGTGTCAAACCTTCCAAAGGAGAGAATAATTGAAGAGAATACATCTTTCGCTCTTATTCTATATATTTTACAAACATTCATTTATTTACCACGGTGATTGGTTTTTATTCTCCATTTTAGTGAGATATATCATTTTTATAATGATGACTTTTTTTTAAATATTATATATGAAGAAAGATCAAACATTTTATTTTATAGATTATTTTTACTATGATTTTATCGAATAAAAAAATTAATAATTTGCCCTTGCGGTTGGATATGATTTGTTATTCGTTCAAGGTTACTTTCGATCGTCAGCGTGGCGAATTCTTTGATAAAAGGGAGTTTAATTTTATAGAATATTATTGCCTTAAATTCTATTATAATGATAAAGAGACCTTTTCTCACAGTCTGGTTCTGAACCTCGTTTTCGTGTCCGTAATTTTCGCAAGCACCGAGTTATTGAATTCTTCGGAAAAGAGATAGTGTGATCTTTAAGAATATTTTCATTGTAATCTGAATCAATAAAAATGAAATAAGTTGCATTCGTGATTCGATCGCGTTTTTTGTGTTAATTTATTATTAGCGAATCATTGAACTCTACGAAAAATCAATACCATGCGATATTTTTTAATTTTTTTTCTCTATTTTTCAGTTGTAAAGATAATAATAATACTGACTTATATCAAATAATTCGATTTATAAAATCAAGTTATTGATTATCGAAAATCGAATTCATAAAATCAAATTATTGAGCAAATTTTATCGTTTTTTACAGTTATTTAAATTCAATTTATCGATTAGGTAGACATTAACTTATTTAATTCATGAAAAATAAAGTCAAATAAGTAATCAAATTCTTTTTCTTTATTTCTTGAATGCTTTCAATGCTTTGTTAATGATGATGGCGATTCAAGATATTAAAAAATAAGGTACGATTAAATTTTTATCTCATCTCTAACTTTTTATTTCCTTAATATTGAAATATTTTACAAAAATGAAGTAATTCGTTCTCACAATTGAATAATAATGTTTAATTTTTTATTCATGAACTATAAAATACGTCAAAAATATGAGAGTCTGATCTTAGATAATTTTTTATCAATTTATAACTTCAATTAATTAGAATTGACAAGTTCTCACATGGTATTCTATTGATTATCCTTTATTGGCCAGCGGTATTTTAGTGCCAGTGCACGATGCAGATGAAAGTTTATTGAAATAATTGTTCCGAGAAAGAAATAATTAGAGTTGAGCACGCTATGCTTGAAGAGAACAAAAAGAGTAAGAGGAAGGCATCACAGTTGATGGGTGATCAGGGTCTGTTTTCTCGATTACGCTCGCCTTGACGCAAACAAGAAAGATTCCACGAGGATGAGCTTTCGTCTCTCATTATTTTTCTTCGTAATTAGCTTTTTCTCTTTCTTCTTTCGTTTTTTAGTACTCTTATCATCTCCGATCTATTATTTTCAATGATTTATTTCACGCGAAAAGTTCATCTGCTCGCAAAAAGCTCTTTGGAAACATTCAATCGTGAACAGTGTCTCATTTATTTATTAAATATTTTGTAAAAATGTTCAGTTTTAGCAGAAAATATTCATTGTGTAGAATGGAACGTTAAAAATAATGAAATGTTTAAATAAGTTTTTTATGTTGTGACGTTTCGTAAAAATGAACGTATTTACTGACGGTAAGAGAGGAATTTCTCACCCCCCACTCACTGGTGAGGAGATCTGTTCAAAACACAAAGCAGATGAAACAGGGACGAAGACGAGAGCATTGTATTTTCGATTGCCGAAACGAGACGCATACGCGAATGATAACGATAAGAGACCAAGACAGTCGGTAAAATAGATGTCAACACACAGCCGGAACCTACCTTATCGAGACTCAACAACGTCGCGATCTTTTTTACCGCTTCTTGGTGTAAATTTTAGCAAAAGTTCCACCATTTTATTACTCCGATGGTAAAAAGCTTTAAAAAACGCTCACTATATTTTTACATCGCTTTCATATTAAACAATAATCAGCTATTCTGGATGTACGGAATTTTATTTATTTTTTATTTTTTATTTTTAAGGAGACTGTAACTTCAGAATAGTTGATTCGTGAACTATATGAAAATTATTATCATTAAAACACCGAAATTCATATGTCTTCGTTTAATTTATATATACTTGAAAATTGAACACTTATTTGAAAAAATATAAAAGAGTTCAACTAATGTGCACTATCAATTGAAACGATAATCATAACTTAAATATATCTTCGGTAACACCGTATTTTGTATAATAATATTATTAATTATACGACTTCAGGGATTTTATACAAAACATTTAATAATCTATGAAAACCCTGTGCTCGTTGCAAAAATAATTTCATTGCTTATCGAACTGTATTATTTTTTGACACACTGATAGATTTTTACATTCCTTTACAACCTCCTAAATAAAAAGAAATAACGAGAAATATCAATAATAGGATTTATATTTATATGTCAAAAATACTCTTACTGATAAAAACGAGGTAAATAAATTATATTTTACATATAAAGTTCATATTCATCAGAATCTAAAAATTCTAACTAAATCCGGAATAGTCTGACTCCGGTGACGGATCTCAAAATCTGCTGGCTATTTGTTTCTGTCAAACACTCATTGTGGCGACAAAAGATACAAGGGTATGTTAAAGATCTCACTACCAATTCCAAACCTCGTTATTCATTATTTATTGTTATCATTACTTCGAGAAAACTTACATCGTGGAAAGTTTTGTCTACGATTATTATTATCGAACATAAAGGGGGGAAGGAAAAGTTATTACGATACGAAATATATAGTTTCCACACGAATTCTAACTTCATCGTCCGGATGATTTTTTAGTCGCTACAGAAGTAATACGTTATGCGATAACCTCGCAACAAATAATACACTATTTACTCTCAAAACCCTCCATATTTACGATCATAATTATTTATTGTTCCAAAATTATTCATGACGAAATACCGACTCGCAAATAATCAACGAAGTAGACAAAGTTTACGATTTAATGTTTACGGTGAGACGAATGCAAGTGTGATGAACGACAATTTTACGGGGAATCCAAAATTCAATTGTTCGGAAAAATTATCTTTCTTTTTTCTTTTCTTTTTTTTTAAATCTCAACCCTCGAATGCGCTATTCTAATTTCGGTTTCAAAACGTGTATCCACTTTTTTTTTTCAATCGATATGGATTTGTCGTCGAAAAGAGGAATATTCGTCGAAACTGAGAGAAAACGCACTCGAGGATCGATCAAAATTCATGATTGGAGAAAAACAAAAGATAAATCGATAAGTTATTAATTCGATTTGTCAACGATTCGTGATGAATTGACCCAAATATGAAGAAAAAAGGACGGTTAGAACAAGATACTCGGAAAATTTGTACAACGATACATTGTCAAAAATGGGAGATATATCGTATGACAAATATATTACGAGCGGAAGAAGAATGAAAACAACAGAGATACTCGATAAGAATAAGAAGAAGAAGGGGGGGGGAGATACGCTGTTGAGAATTTTCTCTACACCCCCGAATCGTATTTACACTCGCTCAAAAGACTTTGTCTATGTTATAAATGACTACAGGTGTGGTTATCTATACACTTGTTCACTCATGCGAATCGATAAATTGGTGAAAGCTTATTATGATTTTGTTCGTACACCCGGAGAAAAACGTATGGTACTCGCAACAAACAAAGATACAGACTTTTTTCAATAAAAATAACCATAAACTACAGTTAGGATAAACATAATGTACAGAAAAAGACTATCATCGAACCACACTATATATTGCGTACAAGACATTATATTAATAGTTTCAATGAGTCATTTACTTAATAATTTGTATGAATTATAAAAATTTGTTAATATAATAATTATTAAATATTTAATTGTTACTATAAACAATGTACACTAAAATTTGTTTTATTTACTGTTTATTATTTATTTGTAAAGTCTTGCTATTTTAATAATATTAGCTGAGGATAAGTTGAAAGAATATCTTTCAAATGGTAAGAAGTAACTACACTTGGATTTTTAACGGTAAAGTTATTATTTAATATGTTTGACATATTACTGTTTTGATGGTAAGTTAAAAAATTTGGGAATATTTCACTAAATTTGAAAAAAAAATTTAAGAAATGATAATAGTCCAAATTGAATAAAAGCTGTACTTAAATTTTTATTTGGTATTAAAGTTAGCAGAAAAAAATTAACGAAAATATATTAAAAAATTCAAGTCTACATATTATTAATTCATATCGAAAAACTGACAAACTGAAATTTCGAAAATTAAATAAATGAAGACTATATTATCCGGGGTTCAAGCAACCATAAAGATTTTTTGTTTGCGGATTGAAAAACAGAGTTGCGAATACCGTAAGTTCTCTAAGTGTATGATATTTTTTGAGTCTTGCCTGCTTGCTCGTAAGCGTTCCAGATCGATGTCGTCCTCTCATATTCCTGCTCCACACCTCCAAACTTCACCCTTTCCCGCTACTTTTTCTTTCTTTCTTTCTTTCTCTTCGCTTTCTCACTTGTCCCTTTTCTATCGAGAGCGGCCGACGCGCTTGTTCCTCTCGAACAAACGTTCCACGCTCTCGAATTTGATCGATGATCCTGTATCTCGACGCTGGCCCATCTATACACGTCCATTTTTACGTTACTTCTCGTCATTCTTGCCCCCTCAACTTTCTTTTTCTCTCCCTTTCTCTCTTTAACTATCTCTGAAAATTTTTATTCAAATCTCTTCGTTTTTTTTCCTCCACAATCGGTCACAGTAAATCTCTATTCACAAATACAACACTTTACATTTTATTTACTTTGTTCTAGAATAATCTTCGTCGTCGCTAATCTCGTATCGAAACAAAAATCTAATTCTCAATAGCTCATTATTGTACACGAGATAAAGAAAATTAACGTCAAAATACACGAAATGATAATTATACAAATCGTTAATATCGATCGTTTAATGAACTTTTTGAGAATGAAGACATAACAAAATGATTTTTCTACATTAACAAAAAAAAAATACTCGAGAGCTCGTTTTATCAGAATGAAAATTAATCCTTGTTTCTATGATTTCTAATCTTAAATCTCAATTTTCAAACATTAATTTGTATCTATTGGGAACGAATACTTGTATACGTTTGATGCGAAAAATGGACGAAGCCGGATGAGACGGGGAAAAGCTGCGATTTCGACGTAAAAAAATTCGTTGAAATAATTTATGGGAATCGCGGACAGATTTTTTAATTGTATAAAAATAAAAGAGTATCTTTTTCGTATTTTTTTTTTTGCTTTTGGCGGTTCTCGATAGTGCAAACTCGAGCCAAGCTCGGAGAAACGATCTTTTGTGCCTATACAAGAACTTCGCTGGAGAAAAGCGCGTTGTCTGCTCAATCGTTGATCTCGAGCGCACTTCCCAGTCGAAAGAATCTTACGAATTTTTGAAGCATGGCTTATCACGCTCATCGAACCTTTTCGCACGAGTACTTCTTTTTTTCTCTCTTTCTCCCTTTTGCTGGATCTTTATTCCAGAGGCCCTCGCACCGCAGCTCTCGCTCACGCAAGCAAAAAACAATTAATCGCTCTTAAGGTGGTCCGATGATGGGCGCGTTCAAGCTTTTAGGTTAAGCATACAATATTGAGGCAAAATTGTTGATCGACATTTTTTCCAAGATATTTGATTCAAAATTTGTATTAACGTTCTTTGGTGTAATATTATAAGGTACGCCAAATTTAAAGATACTTTCACTATCTAGAAATCGAAATATTTATCGTCAAAAATCACGACTTTTAACATAAAGACTTATGACAGATAGCGAAAATTTTCCAATTTTAATAATTAATATCTCAATTTCTAGCAAGCGAGTGATATAAAAATTTGGACACAAGACAAAGTAACATATTAATCTCAACATACACCAAATATCATCACAAAATCTTGGATAGCCAGAAATCATCGGACCACCTTAAATGAAACTTTCTTGCGGATTTACGATTCAAAATGAAAAAAATATAGAACGCATGAGAGGAACTGGCAGATTTGTATCACAAAGTAGCAATATAATATCGCAATGGGAGAGCGTATGCCGATCAGAGTTGAAGATTCGCTTTTGAGCTGATGCGGAAGTCGATAATACGAAAAAGTATATTTTTCCGGCGGACCTGGATGTTGCATCCGGTCTGTCGGGAGGGCGGACGAGAGAGGGAGCGGGGGCTATGATTTTTCACGGTTTCACGGAGTAAACTCGAAATAAGGGATTCGCTGTAAAAGTTGGTTAATGCTACAACGATGTTAGCAAGTGTCTGTCTCCCAGGCGATCTTCCAAGTGTATTATCCGAGAGTTTCGAGACAATGGCCGGGCGGGTACGGGGGGGGTGGTAATAGCGGAGTTAAGAGAGCGAGGGAATGTAAGGGCGAACTCGAGAAAGGATGGAGCCCGCGGGCCCTCTCGTTCCATTTGGCGTGTACACGAAGGCGCAGCCAGCAGCCTCGGGAAATCTAATCGATAATCGGCCAAGAGGAATGAGAAGGAGAGAGAACGACCGAGAGTTCTGAGAGTGAGAGTGAGAGAAACGAGACACAACGGGTCCGCTCTGTACGGACGCACAAATGCACGGTACAATATATGCCAGTGTAACTGCTGCTGCTTGCCTCCTGCTCGATCAATATTACGTATTTCGTTGTTTCTCTCTCTCTCTCTCTCTCTCTCTTGGTGCCGCGAACCGCCCTCGCGGACTTCTCTCTATCCGTCTCGACTACTCGTCTCTCTCTCTCGCTCTCTTTTCTCTCGCGCCTTCCGCACATTCTGCTATTTTTATATTCGAAAGTTATATGAATCGCCTGCAACTCGTCGGAAAATAAAATCTTCGTGTTCCCAGGCAGTTCTAGCGTTGACACGTGTTTCCATATGCAATCGGTGAGAAATTTAAGCCTACTGTCGAAACATCGATCATTCTTACATTTTTTGACTTTTACGATAGCCTGATGATACTTATTCGACGTTTCAAGATTTACGACTGAAAATATGCATAATGTATACTTTATTATCGACGAAATTCAACCTCTGGTTAACCTTTATTTAATGTCACGTAATAACTACTGTACGTTTTCAAATATGCGTCTTGAGGTTTTATTTTCAACCTTATTTTTAAGGGGTTTCGATACCGTTGGCGAAAATAAATCAAGTTTTACATGTTAAAAGTATAGGGAATCGAAATTTATTAAGAACACGATGAAAATTTGAAAGAACGTTCTTTGCCACTAAAAAGTTACGTTCTTATACACGGAAAGTATAGCTATATTATCTAAAAAATTATATTTCATTGTTAAATTGTTCGAGAAATAATTTGACGAAAATTCGAAAAAAATTTGTGTTTACGCATTTCATATGAAAGGATATCCTCTCCAAATTTGAACGAATTTTAATTATTTCGTTGTGTATCGAAACCCCTTAATATATGAGCAACAACGCGACCGCTTTTTTGACATGTATGAATTAATATTTTGCTATTCTTCTAGGCGCATACTTCATACAACTTCGCATAATGCGCACTCTATTCTGATTAATTTCATCTCTTTTTTAAATATAGAAGACACATCCGCACCGACATTTTTTAAAAAGTATTTTAAAATATTATAATTTTGAAATACTATTCACTTTTCGAATGATTGAAAATTATACTGGAACTGACACTCGATTGAACTTGTCGAATTTCTACGAAACGTTTTTCGGTACCAAACTACCCGGCGAGATCTAACACGTCTTACCCCGACACTTTTCACTGGCATACTGATTCCAAATTTCGTCATAAAATCGAACAATTAAGGCCTTAATCGGTTTTTCACTCGACCTTCGACGAATTTTCTCTCTTTTTTTTATGTTTACAATCCCCTAACTATTCAGGTATACTTGTCCAGGTATATTTGATATAAATAATAGAAAATTGTGTTTCAAATTTTTTCACATGAGCTGAGAAAATTTAGCGTGTTCCAGGACCTCCAGCCTGATTTTTCGAGACTCATAAATAGGAAAATCTCAAAATTTCAAGTGGCGATATTTTTTCGTATCCTCGATGATATGAACTTTACAATGGGTAATTCCCGAAAATGTTTGCAAGACGAAATGAATGATTCAAACATCGAGGTTATTATTTCCAAAGCAGTGCACGTTGAATTTTATTTTTAATGAGTTGAGATTAGACTAGATTAGATTAAAGTTAATGCGCTCCGCATTATACGCTGTATACCGATTAATCGATTAGAGATTTCATGTTTTTTTTAAACATAGGACTCGACTGTCACGCTAGAACTACCTTTATTATAATGGAGTGATAAAAAATTCATCAAGGGTTCCCGAAATAGAATAAATGAACAAAACGTGTTTTAAAATTTTCCCAAATTTTAAACAAATAGCCTAAAAATTATAAGGAAAAAAGAGCGGGTTACGAACAAGATGATAATAAAATCATATGGAACTTTTTAAATATTTTTTTTTGCATTAAAAAAGCGTTAAAAATTGTTCGACCCGGTTGTCAATAGAAAAAAGAAAAATAATGTCTTTGCTGATGTGAGAGATAACGATAATTTGCGTAAACCGGAAATAATTAATAACGGGTATAATTAGTCAGGTGCGCAGAGTGCACCTTCGTCAAATCTTTTCGGGTGACGTGGAATGAACAAAAAAAAGGACGCGCAAGAATGGAGCCCAGCCCGTAATTACTTACAATCATTAATTATTTACCGGGAAAATGGGGCGGCGAGATTACCCGAGATTTCTGTGAAATAATAATCAGCGGGAAGAAAGGAAAGGAGCTTCGTTAACTCACGCTTCGCGATTGGCAAAAAAATCTTCTTTTGAAAAAAAAAACATTGCAAATCCTACAAAAACATCCTACGTATTAATTAAATCTAAAAATAATTCATTTCCACTGAAGGAACAAAAACATTTTCTTCTTATTCCACACTCACATCTTTTTTGTGAAAATAATGAGAGGATGGATATTTTAGCTTTTTTTATTTTATTTTATTTTGAGACCATAAATTTTTTTTGTCAAGGAGGTAAAATATTTACTTGAATACTTCTATAGAATATTTATAATACTTCAATAAAAAATATTTCATTTTGCAATATGTTTTCTAATTTTAAAAAAAATTTTATTGCATTTTAACTTAAAAAAAAGTTTTAAAAAATACTTTTGGGCATCACGGGGGTAGACAAAAATCGCTATGTTATTATCTTATATTCCGAAAATCTCTCGAGAGTGGGAGAGGAGAGAGAAAGGGAAAATGTTTTTGAGGAGCAGAGAAGCGAGTCGAGTATTCTGTGGATGAGGGTACGAGAGATTTTTAAACAGAGAGGCAAAAAGAGACGTGTGCAACGTGAGGAACGGAGATTAGAAAAAAAGAAGAGATAAAAAGAACGAAAAGAGAAAAAAAATTCAAGGGGTTGCGGGTGATAGCCCTGTTGCATTGGAGATGTGACACGCGCGACGGCCCCTCTCTTTTTCTCTTTTTCGCGCGTACTCTCGCCAAGCTCGAGATTCAGCTAAAGAGTGTATATAGTCGAGAATGCACCTCCAAAAAAAGGAAAAAAGAAACAACTAACATTTCGAGTGATCACCAGGACAGCAAAACGGAACGAGAGACAATAAGAGAACTTTGACAAAATAAGAATTTGTCATTTCTAAAAAAAATTAAAAAAAAAAAGAAAAACATAATTAGCAAAAATAAATATATAAAAATGAGACACGAGTCGTTCTATGACGATTGTTGTTTCAATTTTCCTCCCACTACAAGAAATTATATTATTGCACTACATGCGAAAGAGAAAATGGGAAACATGAGTAAAGAACTGTGTGAATTTTTTTAAACTCCATGTGATATTTGTATGTTGAATATAATTATAATATCATAGAAAAGTCGTGTCTGTAATTAAGTATATTAATTTTAACAATACTAATGTTTGAAATTGTCTATTTGTTTTCATGTTCGAGCATCGCTTAAAAATTATATGGGAACGATTTTGATACAAGTTCAAAAGACATTAAGTTTTATGGGATTTATCCATAAACGTCAATGATTTGTTTTTATTTATTTTCAATAGGCTAGTGACATTGTAAAAAAAGATTAAGCAGGCTGCACCTTTAGAGTAGTAAATAGAACTATATTTGAAAATGCAAACTATATAAAAAGACCTGATTTAAGAGAAAACTTTATTTTATTTATTTTCGTTATCATAAGAGATTCATTCCTATTCATTCTTTTAAAAAGAATTTTATCTTTTCAATTAATTTATACTTATAAAAATTAGAAACCACTTTAAACGAATACAAAAAAGGTTAAACCACAGCGAACAATTGTTGATTTATTATCTGTTTAGATACAATTGTTGTTTAATCCGATATGTATACCACGCAATTTATAAATCTATGAAATTTAATACAAAAACACCAATTTTATTGAATAAATCAATCTTTTTGAATCTCAGTGTATCCACACTAAGAAAAAAAAAGTATTTTATGCAACGACAATGTCCGAGCCGCAGTATCACAATTTTATTTCAACGTCTCTTCCACCATAAAAGACGAAATTTTTTTACTGGGAAAAGGAAGTGGATAAATCGAAGATAAAAAAATCCTATAGGAATTTATCAATTTGGATATCATGCGTATAGTATTTATTAATCAGAAGTTAGACTCTCCTTCATATTTTCTCCGCTTTATTGATAAAATCATTTGCATCGTTATCCTCTTAAAAATAATTTATTTTTGTATCTAAATCGTCGAGGCAAACGTAGAGGGTAAAAAAGCAGGGAGGAAACGCGCGGTATTGATATATGAAAAGTCGCTAAATTCCGAAGCGATTCATTGTCGCAACGAAATAAGGGGATGATCGTGTCTTACAATATTTTGTTTGTGTTTGGCCTAGCTTCGCTCGGTTCTGTGGTTTATCGAACGAAAAAAAAAAAAATAATGGTACGCGTGGGATCAGCCAATATTCCCTGATGGAGAAATGATTTTCGCAGGGCATCGTCGGGCCCACGGTCTTGATGCATTATCGATAAGGTCCGAAGGGGGTGGGGGGTAGGATTAAAGAAAGAAATAGAGAGAAAAAGGGGTGAGGGAAGAGTTCATTGCGCGTACCGTTCGCTCAACGCGCGTTTTATCGTCCCGTTTCCTGCAAAATCAAGGTAACTCGATTAATTATCCTCCCCTCCCGCAAACAATATTTATCACGATTATAACATAATACGTAAATTAATAAAGTGGCTACACTTCCGACCAATCGAATCGCTTTGCTCTATCTACGGTGTGCTTTCTTCAAAGTATATTGTTAGTAAATACGTAGTCACGAATTATATATTTCAAACCTATATATGCATTCCACGACTAGTCGACAGAGTCACGACACCTCCACCGAGCCTCTACCCTTTCTTTTTTATCGCGATCACATTTTTTTTTTCTTCTTTTACTCAATTCAACGAACCAAAAGCACTGGAACTAATCTTGCTTTAAAAAAAGTCGTTTAGAGCAAGAAAAAAAAGAAGTTAATGGAATTATATTATTTGTAAGATTGAAGATTGAATTGATTATTGAAGGAAATACCATGAGAATGGATAATGTCGTTACTGCGTCGATTCGACCACGCGGTCAACACTTACGTAACTACTCAAATTTTCAATCGATCTGCTTATATGAAATCGTTGAAAGAAAGAGACGAAAATTAACGAGTATATGCATGTGTTATTTCTATACCGAACACACTATGTACGTACGAAAACTACACGCGCATATTACAATGCTAATTTCGAATATAAAAAAAAACTACGTTATTTTAGCTAAACACACGCGAACATCCATTTTTTTAATTCTTAACACGCAGCTAGAGCAAAAGTATTTTTTGCCGACGAGAAAGATCTACCAATTATCTTATTACTTTTTTTACAGCCTGTGCTAAACATTCATTCTAACATTGTTTATATTTGTTCCCCATATGGTAATGTCCGATATTAATGTGGTGCGAGTTAGTTGCGAGCACTCGAATGTGGTTACGTCGTTATTTTAAAAATAGAGATTTAGAAATACAGTTCAAAATAGGAAAAAAGGAACAAAGACATTATATAATTTACTTGTGATGATGCAAAGATATATATATTGTGTGTTATATACGTTTTACACGACTTTTCTCGTACAAAGTTAAAGCCACTACTATACGAAGAAACAATAGGTTGAAGAGTTAAAAAGAGAGCTGCCATCTCCAGATTGTCGTACAATTTTGTCTCTTTAGGAAAAACAAAAACAAAAGTTTTGCATAACTTTGAAAGAGTTGGTTACAATATTGTACGTCAAGCGTTTCATAGTTTAATAATAAAAAAAAAAGTTTCTAAACGCCAATAACATTCTACTTTTATTGAGTTGTTTTTTTTTCCACGTCTGGGAATTTTTCAGAGCTTTGTCTTTGACAGTGAGCATTTTTATAGGTGAAGGGTCATGTAATTTTTCGTCGTCTATGGGGGGGACGAGGGACGAGAAAGTAAAATATAGCCAGAGACGAAAGAGCATCGATTTTTTCTAAATATTTTCTTGGAAAGAAATCTACGCAGTTTCATATCCGAAACGGAGGCTAGTAATATAAAGGACGAAGGGGCCACTGTATTCTTTCATTTTTTTTTTCCTATTTTCGTCTCTGTCTCGATAAAAATGGGAGGTGAGATTACGTGCTCGCAAGAAATCGCCCACACGGAGGGTTAACGTCAGAAAATTCGAAATACCGAGTCCGAGAAGATAAATAAATGGTCGACCAAATACTTTTTTCTTCTATTGAGAATAAAAAAAATACAATTTCATTTTGTTTTTCAAAATTTTCGTCAACTTTGTGTAGAAACGGTGTGTAATTATATTTTCAATTTTTAAAAATTTCGAAAGAGACGAGAAGATTCGCGAGAGGTCACATCAGGTTTAAAAATAATATGTGGCACGAGCTTGAAACTTTCAGTAGATTGCGACGAACAATTAAATCTGCTATTGAAAGTTTAACTTGAGGATTCTTCTGGAAATAAACCGGGTGGGATAAAAATATTCAGGAATGAATTGAGATGGCAAAATGTGTCAAGCGCGGGGGGACGTGCGAGAAAAGTCGTGAATTTTATCACGAGGATAGTTTGTTTGTCTTTTTCGCAGTATAAACGATTATTCGAGCGTCAACGAAACAAGTTTACGGGGAAGGTGGAAGAAGGGAGGACATTGGGTAAATCAAAGGGAACTTTTTGGTGAGGGTTGATGACGGAGATAAGGGTCGTTACTGTAGACCGAACGAGGATTGCCTCTAGGTCAGTTCAGTCCGTTGCTTCGTCACGAGCGCTCTATACCTTCGCCCTTCCTCCTCCTCCCCCTTCTCTTATCAAACCGGCCGCCAATCACCGAACGGAGAATTTCTCTCCCTCGCGATCAGCAGAGAGGAACAACGGTTATCGATACCTCGCAGAGCCATTTCACATTTTTTTATTTCCAAAAAAAAAAGAAAAAAGAAAAAAAAAGAAATTCCGTAGAAAGCAGGTATTTCTAATATCGTAAAAATTTCGCGTTCAATACCGAAACAATTTGAATCATTTTGCTCTTGAAAAATAACCGAAATTTTATCGAAAACTGATAACACTATATTTTTTTTTATTCCTGCTACCATAGTATAGACTTTTTAGTTATTTATAAATAAATTTTTTTCCAGATTTAATGAGAAGTGGATATTTATAAAAATTATTTAAAGGTACTTTTCTCGGTATAAAAAGTATATCTCAAAAGTTATTGAAATTAAAAGCAGAAACTTTGATCAAGCTAACAAATTTTTTTTATAGCAATTTTTAAAAAAAGAAAACTCTTTCAAGAGTTCAGCATAACCAACAATATATTAATAATAAATAAGCAAAGTAAATCTTGAACTGTAATAAACAAGCGAGATAATTTGAATGGCTTGAAAGTTATCTCATATTTTACAAATCAAACCGTATATATATTAAAATGTCCATTTTAATGAATATAGATATAGTACAAATTTGAATTTAAGGAGGTATTAGCGATACTTACTATTCAAATGAGATAATATTTGGCTTATTTTTAAATGAGGCGTTAATAAATAACTTTTAAGATTGAATAAATCGTTTTTTACCAAATATATTAATTTTGAAATGTAAAATATTGA